>JACXGM010009129.1:0-27984 GCA_016801145.1 Umbra pygmaea | reverse complement strand
CTTGGATGACCTGCGGAAGCAGTGGACTGAGTCTGGAGTACAAACATCCAGAGCCACCATGCACAGGCGTGTGCAGGAAATGGGCTACAGGTGCCGCATTCCCCAGGTCAAGCCACTTTTGAACCAGAAACAGCGGCAGAAGCGCCTGACCTGGGCTACAGAGAAGCAGCACAACAAAACAACAACAAATTTTGCATGTAATTTGGAAATCAAGGTGCCAGAGTCTGGAGAAAGACTGGGGAGAAGGAAATGCCAAAATGCCTGAAGTCCAGTGTCAAGTACCCACAGTCAGTGATGGTCTGTGGTGCCATGTCAGCTGCTGGTGTTGGTCCACTGTGTTTTATCAAGGGCAGGGTCAATGCAGCTAGCTATCAGGAGATTCTGGAGAATTTCATTCTTCCATCTGCTGAAAAGCTTAATGGAGATGAAGATTTCATTTTTCAGCACGACCTGGCACCTGCTCACAGTGCCAAAACCACTGGTAAATGGTTTACTGACCATGGTATTACTGTGCTCAATTGGCCTGCCAACTCTCCTGACCTGAACCCCATAAAGAATCTGTGGGATATTGTGAAGAGGAAGTTGAGAGACGCAAGACCCAAGACTCTGGATGAGCTTAAGGCCGCTATCGAAGCATCCTGGGCCTCCATCACACCTCAGCAGTGCCACAGGCTGATTGCCTCCATGCCACGCTGCATTGAAGCAGTCATTTCTGCAAAAGGATTCCCGACCAAGTATTGAGTGCATAACTGAACATAATTATTTGAAGGTTGACTTTATCTTTTTTTTATTACAAACACTTATTTTATTGGTCAGATGAAATATGCTAATTCTTTGAGATAGGAATTTTGGGTTTTCATGAGCTGTATGCCAAAATCATCAGTATTAAAACAATAAATGACCTGAAATATTTCAGTTGGTTTGCAATGAATCTAAAATATATGAAAGTTTAATTTTTATCATTAAATTATGGAAAATACTGAACTTTATCACAATATGCTTATTTTTTTGAGAAGGACCTGTATTTAGGAAAAGTCAAGGAAGGAGGAGGGTGTAGCAGATGTCCCTAAACATATGTGATTGTTTTGAAAAAGGTTGTATGGGGTCAGAGTTATTGACCATTACTGCTATAATTCATGCAATGAAAATTATTTAAAAGAAGCCACACCCCAAAAAAAATAATATGTTAATGGTGTAGGAGATATCTACGGAAGCCGAGAATGGCCATGGATTTTTTTTATGACTCATTAATTCGTTATATCGATATAACAAATATCGTTTTATAGAGATTATTATTTTATGACTTATTAATTCGTTATATCGATATCACAAAGATCGTTTTATAGAGATAACGAATTAATTAATAATGTGCTTGTCTTGAATTCAAACCAATGCGCTGCAACGAACGGCTTTTAGCTTCTTTTTTTTAACACACTTTTAGCTTTTTTCACTATTTTTGCGGTCTTACCTTTACAATTATACATTTTCCAAAACCAGTAGCCTAACTTTGTTTAGCTATACTTTTCTACATGTTCTGTAGGCTTTCAGTCTTATATGTATAAAGTCAATGACAACGCATCAAAAGTGTTCACGTAAAGAATGTCACCAAAAAAACATAAATTAAACACTACTTTTTTTAAACAATGCCCATATTTGGTGTGAGCAGGTGTGAGCAGGTGAACGTTCGTTAGTGGGAAACGACGCACGTTTTGGGTAGAAAAGGAGGTCCATTTCCGTCCTATCAGTTGTCAAAGCCGCGCACACCTTGATGAAAACATCCTTGCCTCATTCCTGAATAAACGCCTACAGTAAACGAAAGGTAAGCAAATTTCACGTCGTTTGTTATAGAGTTAGGTTAATTATTGTGAGGGCCCCTCCAATCGAGGCGTTACTTCGTTTATCAAACACGTATATTACAACAGTCTGTCTAACCTTTATTTTTTTTTCAATATGGCAGTACACGTTGTTGTATTGGGTCTATTTCCACTTTATCAACAGCAATGAGTTATTGCCTTTGTACAACCACCACTTTAGTGCAAATGCATCTTCTCAAATTTGTTTCAGAATGGTTGAAGAGGATATTGTTGCACTGGTGGTCGACAACGGCTCAGGCATGTGCAAGGCTGGTTTTGCAGGGGATGATGCCCCACGTGCTGTGTTCCCCTCGATCGTTGGAAGACCCAGACACCAGGTTTCAATCATGAGTTGTTATCCCTGATCAACTTGAGTTACAGTATAGAAGTACGGTTTAGTAACAGTACAGTATAGAAGGTTGTGGAGCCAGAATGCTTTGCCAGAAAATGAGTAATTGGAAAGAAAGGGAACCAATCATCACATGCAGAATTATAATGCATTGTTAGTCTGATAGTAACATTTTGTGGTTCAATTAATCTAGTTAATGTGTATAATGTTATAAAGGTTACAGTTTATTTTGTTAGTGCAAGGGTGCAGTGTAAGTAGCAGGTAATTTTATCTGTGACTTCCAGTGCTTTGTCATTAGGACTGTTGCCAGGCAGTGGCCATAAACTGGCAATGTTTAGGATGAGAAATGCCTTTTGGCAACATTGGCTCATGTTTTCAAAAGGTGACTGTTCCCTGATGTGTTTAGCTGTGCCTCATCTGTATGTCTGTTCCCCCAGGGTGTGATGGTGGGCATGGGACAAAAGGACAGCTACGTTGGGGATGAGGCTCAGAACAAAAGAGGCATCCTGACTTTAAAATACCCCATCGAGCATGGTATTGTTACCAACTGGGACGACATGGAGAAGATCTGGCATCACACCTTTTACAACGAGCTGCGCGTCGCCCCTGAGGAGCACCCTGTTCTACTTACAGAGGCCCCACTAAATCCCAAAGCCAACCGAGAGAAGATGACCCAGGTAATTGTGGACATGGTTGTTTACTGAAGGGAGAGAAATGCACCTGTGGCCCATTAAATTGAGTGTACTGTAGTGTCTAGAGCTGTTAGGATGTGTAATCATTCAGGCCTGGGAATAGCTATTGAGTGGCAACCCTCAGTGTTTTTGGGAGAAGGTTGGCCATGCCTCAGCCTGAATCTCTAATTCAGAGAATATTTCCTAGGCCACGCCTCTGCTCCGGTGTTTTTGGCTTGGTATCTATCAAGTGTTTTCTAAAAATTGATGTCAGAAGGCTTTTTAACTTTACGCTGTTAGAGCTACATGTTGCTATTTTCTGAAGGCTTTGATAAAGTACTCCGGTAGGCTGTTGCTAAATTCTAGCGTGTCTTCTACCAGATCATGTTCGAGACCTTCAACAGCCCAGCCATGTATGTTGCTATCCAGGCTGTGCTGTCTTTGTACGCATCTGGGCGCACCACAGGAATCGTTATGGATTCTGGGGATGGTGTCAGCCACACGGTGCCCATCTACGAGGGGTATGCTCTTCCCCATGCCATCCTCCGCCTGGACCTGGCTGGGCGTGATCTCACAGACTACCTCATGAAGATCTTGACGGAGCGTGGCTACAGCTTCACCACTACGGCAGAGAGAGAGATTGTGCGTGACATCAAGGAGAAGCTGAGTTATGTAGCGCTGGACTTTGAACAGGAAATGCAAACCTGCTCCTCCAGCTCAGCTATGGAGAAGAGCTACGAGTTACCTGACGGACAGGTCATCACTATTGGGAACGAGCGCTTTCGGTGCCCTGAGACTATGTTCCAGCCGTCTTTTATTGGTGAGATGCCTTTCCTGCGTTTTTGAAAAGGGAGTTAAGTATGTCAGCCATTGGTCTGATTAATTTTTCTGTGTAATGAGTCACATGTACATGTTGTGTTCAGTGTTCCAATGGGGCACTCTGTAAGTAGCTTTGGTTTCATTGATTAAAATAAACTTATCTGTAGGAATGGAAAGCGCTGGCATTCATGAGACCACATTTAACTCCATCATGAAATGTGATGTGGACATCAGGAAAGACTTGTACGCCAACACAGTCCTCTCGGGTGGCACCACAATGTTCCCTGGCATTGCTGACAGAATGCAGAAGGAGATCAGTGCTTTAGCACCCCCAACTATGAAGATCAAGGTGAGCGTTCATGGGCATATGTTAATTTCAGCCTTTCTAACATATCCAGAAACTGGTATTATACATCAGTTGACAAGAGTGTTTGTTGGGTCACTGCCTAAAATAAGCTGGTGTTGACTATCACTTTAAGATTTCTTATGTTCGGTTTTATTCTCCAGATTATTGCCCCTCCTGAGCGGAAATTTTCGGTTTGGATTGGTGGCTCCATCCTGGCCTCTCTCTCCACCTTCCAGCAGATGTGGATCTCCAAGCAGGAATATGATGAATCTGGCCCTTCCATCGTCCACCGCAAATGTTTCTAGAGCCTTTACTTTGGAGAAGCCCCAAGAAGTTGCCTATGATGTTTCAGATGAGTACTCCTTATTGGAGGAGCAGAGTTGTAAAACGTACAAGTACTTTTGGGTTTGGCTGACTTAATAGTTTTGGGAATTCCTTAATACTAAAATGACCAGATATAGGGAGTTCATAACTAACCAGTGATCTATCAAATAAACAGTGGGAAAAAAATATAAATTTATGGTGAGTGGTTATTTAAACTCCCGTTACCTGGTCATTTAGGTTGTAATTTGGAACTTCCTTACAGGGGTGAACCCAGCTGAATAACTTTTACAACTCTGGGGTGTCTTAACATTTCATGAGCTCTTGCACATTGTGTTATTTTGATTTATTACACTGACTGTACAGTGTTTTGTACTACCATGTATCACTGCCCCTGCACCATTAAATTAAGTATTTAACATGATCTACTCTTTGTAGTCTGTGTCACATTTCAGGGAAAGATGTGTATTGTTATTTTAGACTTTAACCACTGGGTGGCAATATTGTCTTATTTTACTAGGATGTTTGAAGTCTGATTCCTGCATGTACTGTTATTGACAGGCATCTTTGAACACTACATGATTTGCTTGTCTTTTGATTATAGATTACGTGTGTGTATATATTTTTCCCCTGTTAGGTTGAGTAAGGACAATGTGTGAATTGGGTGGCTTCACTCTCAGGAATGTTTTAAATGTGGGCTGATGTGGCATTTTCTATGCCACTAATGGTGTCTCTTTTTGTAACGAAGTGGGAATTTACCACAGGCTGCTTGCAAAGTCCAGTTGAGGGCCCCTCCACATTTATTTGTTAATGTAACACATGTAAACTCTGCATACTTTGGTTACTTGCTTTGCTTTAATCCTCTATGCTATACACTTCTATATCTGGTTTGCCTTGAACAGAGTAGAGACTCTTTTTTTTTTTTAAGCCCTTTGTATCTCCAATGTCTAATCAATGCCTTTGTCCACTGTGATTCAACAAAACAACTAGTGCCAAACAGGACCAACCCATATCATTATTTCATCAATTAGTCCTACTGCTGGCAGTCTATAATACATCCCCCGACAGTGGCATTTCTAGGCATAGGCAACCTAGGTGGTAGCCTAGGGTGCCCTGCCCTTCAGAGGTAGGAGTGTTTTCTTGACCTTTTTGATTGTCAATGGTTTTCAAGACCTCGGACCTGCCAGTATGGATATTACTTTCAGTATTCTTCATGGTTTAAGTCAGGGGTATTCAACTCTGGACCTCAACGCCAGATCTACGCCACTTTTTTATTTTAACCCTCTAATTTGAGACTTAATCAGACCTGGGACACCTATTTAGACCTGGGACACCAGATGAGTCCAATTAATGTTGAGGTAGAACAGACCCAGCAGGCTTTCGGACCCCGTATGGTTAGAGTAGATGACTCCTGGTTTACAGGCATTCTACAATTAAGAACTTATTTGTAGTAGTCTGCTGTAGTAGTCTGCTGAATCAAAAACCAGTCTGCTGAATCAAAAACCAGCACTGTGTGGATGAGGTGTGGAGCAAATGAAACTGGAATATGTAAAACGCACAAGATTTGTAAATATTGTAAATAACACATTGTATAAGCTAGAGATAATATTAAAATGGCATAGGTAATTGGTCTCAACATTTGGTCATGGTAGGTAAGGGTTGGGATGGGTGTGGAGTGTAGGGGCAATAATAATAATAAAAAAAAAAAGTGGGATTGGAAATGATGCACAATATAGAACAATGACAACCATGTTGTCAAATACTGAAGCTGACCTTTCCCCAAATAAAAAAACAAAACAAAAAAAAAACAGCACTGTAACCCAAAGTATTACACTTTCAGAGGCCAAATTATCGTCATGGTGACATGATTTTCAAACCACCCAGGAGGAGGAGGGTTAAAATATAAGAAAGATTGATGCAATCAATCGTTATGTAGTTTCAATTTGTTTTAAAAATAAAACTAACACTAATTTAAATATATTTCACTGTCATTTCTTTGTCAACAATGTAATTATGACAATAGGCCTTTCTCACTGCGAACCTTCTATTGTTGAAAGTGTGTAAAATGATTTCCAGTGTATAGTAATGGCATCGGCAATGGAAGTTGAATGAGTTTATTTCCACTTATTTAATGTTGCCAAACGGCTATATGGTATGCATTATATTAGCATTATCAGCTGTACCACAGAAGCTAGCCGCCTGGTGATGCTCGATCTATCTATATATAGATATAACTACATCTATATATATTTATTTCTGACACTTGACCCTACTCTGAGCCCTTGTGATTGAAAATACACATTCTGGTGTCGCTGATGGGAAATTATTCAAATGACACCAGGAAGATACAGCTACAGTTTTTATGCACTTCATTAACGTTACTCAGCTGGAAACTTGTCATCAGGGTTGAAATGTTGCCCACACAAACGTCGACCCACACTTCACAGCTTTTACACATTTGTTTTTTTTGTTTTTTTCTGATGGAAAGTTGTGGGATGACAGAGGGATGTTTATTATGTTTTATTACAAAACAGAGGCACACTACAGGCACTTTTGCGCTTGATATCCTGCATTATATTTTACCCCAGTGTACACAATACAAGCTTAACGCTAGTAACGCAACGGAAATACATTTTCCCATCTATGACACTGTTGTTAGGAAAGTGTGAGAGGCTTATTTACTACATACATGTACATCATTTGGCCAGTGCTAGGACCTGGGAGAGGCTACTGCTGCTAATGTTAATACAGCATTTGGTTACACAGTGACAGATTTTTGTGGTTGTTTCTGACAGGATTGAAGTGAAGATACATAACATAAGTTTGCATACCCTGGCAGAAAATGTGAAATTTCAGCATTGATTTTGACAATATGACTGCTCATGCAAAAGAGTCTGACTGATATGTAAGGATAGTGGTCATATAAAGCCATTAATTATCACGCAGTGGTTTGGCTCTTTTGTAAACCATACTAATAACAGAAATCACCCAAATGCCCCTTATCAAAACGTTACATACCCTTGAATGTTTGGCCTTGTTACAGACACACAAGGTAAATTTCCCACACTTGTGGCATTTTAAATTTCAATTATTGTCTGTATTTTAATAGTCAATGAGTTTGGTAGCTCTCATGTGGATGCACTGAGCAGGCTAGATACTGAGCCATGGTGAGCAGAAAAAAACTGTCAAAAGACCTGCGTAATAAGGTACTGGAACTGCATAAAGTTGGAAAAGGATATAAAAAGATATCCAAAGCATTGCAAATGCCAGTCAGTACTGTTCCATCACTTATTATGTAGTGTAAGATTCAGGGATCTCTTGATACCAAGCCAAGGTCAGGTAGACCAAGAAAGATTTCAGCCAAAAAGAAAAACACAGTTAACCTGGGGAGACATACAGGCTGCTCTGGATAAATATGTTTTAGTTGTTACATGGAGCACAATATGACAATACTTAAACAAAAATGAGCTGCATGGTTGGAGTTGCAAGATAGAAGGTTTTACTGCGCCAGTGCCACAAAAAAGCCTGGTTACAATATGCCCGACAACACTTCACAACTCACACACCTAACTGCATCTGGCATACTGTAATTTGGAGTGATGAGTACAAAATACAGCTTTATGGTCACAACCATAAGCGCTATGTTTGGAGAGGGTTCAACAAGGTTTATAGTGAAAAGAATACCATCTCCACTGTGAAGCATGGTGGTGGCACACTGATGATCTGGGGGTGTTTGTGCTCTAAAGGCACAGAGAACCTTGTGAAAATTGATGGCAAGATGAATGCAGCATGACCCTAATATCATTGAGCCACTCTGGGGAGATCTCAAATGTGATGTTCATGCAAAACGACCAAAGACTTTGCATGACCTGGAGGCATTTTGCTAAGACGAATGGGTAGCTATACCACCTGCCAGAATTTGGGGTCTCATAGACAACTGCATGCTGTCATTGATGCTAAAGGGAGCAATTTGAGACCTGAGGGTATGCAGACCTTTCATTATTTTCTTTGTTGCCATGTTTTGTCTTATGATTGTGCCATTCTCTTATGACATACAGTTTAATATAAATCCCATGAGATCTAAAAAAAAATGTTTTGCCTGCCCACCCATATTTTCCTTAAAAATGGCACATTTATTATCAATTATCCAGGGGGTTGCAAACTTTGAGCACAACTGTAGCTTCTTACAATGTAAAGTTTTGGTAATATTTGACAAATAGATTATTCATATGCCTTATTTACAAATGAAAAAAATTACAATAATTAATATTTTCTTCGTTTATAAGCCAGCAAGCTATCAAGCCAAGATAATGTTATTTGCTTGTTAATTAACTTTAGCTAATGTAAGCTAACGTTAGGTCTACTTGACGTAAAGAAACTCTACTGGCAGTGAGAGTGTAGGCTAGGTGAGACAGAAATTACATTATTGACATCTTAAACAAAACAATCATATCACAGTATCCATAGATGTTTGTTTCAGTTCATCTTTGTGAAACCATAACAGTGATGATCATAATGCTATTGTATATTCCTTAATTCCTAAACCTGTAGTTATGGATATAATAAAGTTCTTCAGTAGAGGTGGTGCTGGCAGATCTGTCGAAAATCTGTGAGGTGAGAAACAAAGGTTTTACCAGTTCAGACAGATATAACATTTGAATTAATTTATAACTCATTAAACCTTGAGTTATTATACATTTTAATATAATAACAATGACTTGTCAAAACAGGCAAGATTGAGAGAAAGAAGCTGCAGGCTGACAGGGCTGAGGGAGCTGGTCTGATGGATGTTAGTGATCAACTAGAAAGAAACTGGAAGATGTTTAAGGTTTCAGTTAAAATTTGGCTGTTTTTGATGACATAGGCACACTTAGAGATCCCACCTAGGGTGCAAGATTGGCCAGAATCACCCCTGGCCATGGGAGATTTGCCAGTCATTTAAATTTAATAAAATATTTCTAAAAATGTTTTTAATTGTAGTCAAACCAGCAGGTAAAGAACATTTCTATCATCAATTCCACCCCCCATATTACTGTTTTGTGTAGTAATTTGTGTAAACAATAGCCAATTGGGAAAGGTCTGTCGACTAACAAAAAGCATTACACACAATTAGACCAGGAAGTGTTTAGTTTGCTTGAAGGTTTGATATTCCAGAACTATTTGGACCTAATTACACGTTTATGTAAGTGATTAAAATTTAAAATGGAATTTTATAGGCCTTTACAGTACATTATGGCTGCCATTGAAAAACTGATTAATTTATTACTGTTAATGGAAGTAATATTATGAATGTGCGACAGAGCGACTTACAGTGAATACAGGCACATCCCCTCCGGCAACATAGAGTAGAGTTCCGGTTTGATTCCTGACTGTGTCATTTGGCACAGTCAGGAATCAAACCGGCACCTTTCTATAATCACTGAGACATCTGACACCCGTTGCAGCAGGACAATAATCCCAAACACACTGCTATAGCAACCAAGCAGTTTTTCAGAGCCAAGATGTGTAATTTTCTTGACCTCACTCCTGAATCAACAGATTATAGTGTATAAAGTTTAATGAACATTTCCACCTTTTGCCACATTTCAGGCTTCAAACATAAATATATAAAACTATAATTTTTTGTGAAGAAGCAAAAACAAGTGGGACACAATCATGAAGTGGAATGAAATTTATTGGATATTTCAAACTTTTTTAACAAATAAAAAACGGACGAATTGGGCGAGCAAAATTATTCAGCCCCTTTACTTTCAGTGCAGCAAACTCTCTACAGAAGTTCAGTGAGGATCTCTGAATGATCCAATGTTGACCTAAATGACTAATAAATAAATAGAATGCACCTGTGTGTAATCAAGTCTCCGTATAAATGCACCTGCTCTGTGATAGTCTCAGAGGTCCGTTGAAAGCACAGAGAGCATCATGAAGAACAAGGAACACACCAAGCAGGTCCGAGATACTGTTGTGGAGAAGTTTAAAGCTGGATTTGGATACAGAAAAATTTCCCAAGCTTTAAACATCCCAAGGAGCACTGTGCAAGCGATAATATTGAAATGGGAGGAGTATCAGACCACTGCAAATCTACCAAGACCCAGCAGTCCCTCTAAACTTTCAGCTCATACAAGGAGAAGACTGATCAGAGATGCAGCCAAGAGGCCCATGATCACTCTGGATGAACTGCAGAGATCTACAGCTGAGGTGGGCAAGTCTGTCCATAGGACAACAATCAGTCGTATACTGCACAAATCTGGCCTTTATGGAAGAGTGGCAAGAATTGTCTTGCAGGAAATTATGCAGTATGGCTGGTGGCATTGTCATGCTGGAGGGTCATGTCAGGATGAGCCTGCAGGAAGTATACCACATAAGGGAGGAGGATATCTGGGGTGCAGATGGCTCAGTGGGTAGGGAGTCAGACTTGTAGTCAGAAGGTTGCCAGTTCGATTCCCGACTGAGCCAAATGTTATTGTGTCCTTGGGCAAGACACTTTACCCTAATTGCTCCCAGGTCGTTGCTGTAAATAAGAAAGTGTTCTTAGTCAACTTACCTGGTTAAATAAAAAAAAACAAATATATCTTCCCTGTAACACAGCGTTAAGATTGCTCGCAATGACAACAAGCTCAGTCCAATGATGCTGTGACACACTGCCCTAGACCATGATGGATGGTTCTTCCAACTCCAAATCAATCCCGCTCCAGAGTACAGTCCTCGGTTTAAATGACAACTCCGGCGCAAAATGTTAATAACACATTGGTACTGAGTCGACCGTTCTCTGGGATATGTTTCATGCCAATCGAATGTGCCCAGTTTTAGTGCGAACTGAAAATTACCTTTTAACGCCGTTATGATGGCATGGATGAAGTAGAAATAAATCGCTTTTATATACCACTAACAAGGCTCAAAATAGCACCATATGGTAGCATAATGAGGGTCCCTACATGCAAACAGTAGCATTGAGAACTTTGTAAGTGTACAGACAAACTCTGTGCTACGTGAGCTGAACTGTAAGTAAATTGTGTTGTGGTCTTTCTGCCAGTCCTGTCTAGTCCAGCAAAGGTGGGTTTCTGCCCATAGACAACATTGTTGCCTGTAATGTCTGATAAGTACCTGCTTTACAACAGTCCTACAAGCCCTCATTCCAGGCTGTCCAACCTATTGCGGCACTGATGTAGGGATTGTGCGTTCCTGGTGTAACTCGGGCAGTTGTTGTTGCCATCCTCTACCTGTCCCACAAGTGTGATGTTTGGATGCACCAATCCTGTGCAGGTGTTGGTTACATGTGCTCTGCCACTGGTTACATGTGCTCTGCCACTGGTTACATGTGCTCTGCCACTGGTTACATGTGCTCTGCCACTGGTTACATGTGCTCTGCCACTGGTTACATGTGCTCTGCCACTGGTTACATGTGCTCTGCCACTGGTTACATGTGCTCTGCCACTGCGAGAAACATCAACTGTGCTTCTTGTCTCTTTGTAGTCTGTCTTAGGCATCCCTGGACATCTTTCTTTTGGTGTTTTTCAGTCTGTAGGAAGGTTAATTTAGTGTCCTCAGTTTTCAAAACTGCCTATAATGCCCACCGTCTGTAAGCTGTTGGTTTCTTGATGACAATTCCACAGGTACATGTTCATTACTTGTTCATGGTTCATTGAACAAGCATGGAAAATATTGCTTAAAACTTTCACTATGAACATCTGTAAATTTATTCAGATTTTTACAAATTATCTTTTTTAAATACAGTCTCCTGAAAGAGGGACATTTGTTTTTTGCTGAGTTTTTATGTCTGATCTTATTTTGTTTACATTAACAAGGTAAGCAGGTGTGTTGGTGCCAGCAAGATTGATAGAGTGTGCAGTAGGCCCCAAACCTGTTTTGGGATATTGTCATGTGGGCAGGAATTTCTGTGGCAGCCTAAATCTGGACCATATAGCCATGACGTATCGTTTTCTTTCATACCCACGAATCAAGGACTTATTTAGATGTGGGAAACCAGGTGGTTGCCTCTAGTTATCTTGCAGAACAGACTTGTGGTTAGTATTGGAACAAACACATGCACATCTAGTATCCCTCCTAGACCAGAGTTGGGCAATCCTTTGAACACTAGAGGGCCATGTTTCCTTCATATTCTATGAACCAGACATAAAATAAAAGAAAGAGCAAGGAGGATACATAGATGCAAATGTAATAGTAACAGTTTATATTACTTTTAAGACTGGTATATGCGTGTACTGTAGCATTTATTAGAACTGACTGAAATTGTAAAGTCCATACATTTATTCATTTTTCTGAAACTAATGGGTATTCTGTGAACAACCAATCCATAGACTGATATACATCCAACTTACCATTTATTGGCGCCCTCTGTCCTCTACAAGAAAATTAAGCTTTGGCCCCAGTGTGGGTATGAGATCATTGAAGCAATTTTCTGGGTTTATTGATCAATAAATCAATTCTCTCTGAAAATTAGGAATGGGTGAGTTAATTACTGTATCTACTGTATGTTAATGTTGGGTAACAGCTCAAATTATGTGCTGATGTCACTGAATTTTGCATTCAAACTGTTATTTAATCCCCAAATCATATATATATATATATATATATATATATATATATATATATATATATATATATATATATATATATATATATTTATTGTTGTAAACAGTCCTCATGGTTTCAAATATGAAAATTGTATGCAGTCTCTATAAGTTGCTCTGAATGAAATTGTCTGCTATATGATAAAAAATTATGTAAATGTCATGTACAGCACACAATGCCTCTCTATTCATTAAAAGGAAATAAGTACAATTATAAGGCTTGATCAGTCTTAAACATAGAATCTTTGGCAGGCCACAGTCATTCTGAAATTCAGGTTGTAACTTTACTTTTGCCAGTGGACCAATCCACCACAGGTTAATAAAGATTTATAAATATTTTGATTCCTGCCTGCCTGTGTTAAATTTATATTTGAATTTCCACCAATTCAGGAAGTAAATGTACTGTGTATTCAATTACCAGTGCACTTTCAGCAGGATATTTTAAGGACTGGAAATTTAATAGAATCGCCATAAGCTTGCTCTGTTTTTGTCACAGGGGTATAAGAAAAATACATTTTTTCTGGAAACCGGTTCTTAAGTCATAAGAAATCTATTTAATTTGATATAGATTTGTGATCAGTGCCCTGAAGGAGAAGTGAGATCTTGGAAAATGAGCCTTTGAATAGCCCGCAGTGTGAGTGCATTGATGCACAGGTCTACGTTTGATCATGTGTATGTGAGTGCGTGTTGGTAATACTATCAGGTTGAATGGGTGTCTTGTGGAATGTTCTAATGCACCACTAAGGTGGGTGAACCCGAGTGCTGGCAGTTGAATGTCTTAATGAGCTGATAATGTGAGAAGTTTTCATTTCTCCTCTTCCTTCAATCTTTCATCTCTCTCTCCTGGTGGGTTGCCCGAGAGCTTTGCCTGAGAGCTTGCGTGCTTTACCAGTATTGGTATAATATCATGTCAGACTATCAGGTGGAAGGTACTTCTCTCTCTCTCCCTCTCGTTCCTTTGCTCACTGTACCCTCAATCTACCCTCTCTCCGTTTACATTATTTCTTCCGTTCTCACTCTGTCACTGTATTTTCACTAGTCATCATTGTTCTCTAGGTTATTGTTCCCTGCCGGTTATCCTGGTTCTGAGCTAGGCAAACTGAATAATAAGGACTAATGCTGTTAGTGCCCACTGAAACATAGTGAGTGAACAACAGAGAAAGGATAAGGCTGGTTGTTGTCCAACACACACACAGATCAAGTGGTTGTCTGAGTTCCTCCTCTCAGAACACAGGTTATTGTGCTTCATGTGATTATTTAATTTATAACTATCCCAGACCTTTTTAGATAAGTTACCATCCATTATCACATTTACAATGCATCCATTAAACTGCCAGACACAGAGAGATGGATTTAAAGGGGCAGTTCAGATGGGGTCAGTGTCGTCAGACCAGGGGGGAAAAGAGGTAGTAACTCGTGGAGGCCCCTCAAATCTAGAAATAAAGACACTGGCTGTAGTGACCCACTGTACCCCTTAAACACACAATATCACAACTGTTTCTCAACACCAAGGTCCAGATATCCACACTCAGATTTTAGTTGTCCCATAATTGTTATACCATAACCCAAATTGTAATACCATATAATAGATACCCTTAACACTTACAATGGTATTGGTATAATCTTAGCTCTAACCTTGGAATTTGTCACACATCATACTAAATAATGGAAAGTAATGCATTTATATATACACCACTTAGTGGAAACAATTTGAATTCCAAACACAAAACTTATTATCATTAACACTACATGTTTTTCAATGCCCATAAAATTCTTCTTGTGACAGCCATTTTTTCAGGATGTAATTTTGTATGACCAGGAATATAAAGCTGTCAACATAAATCATGTCTCAGTGGTTAAGGAGTCAGACATGTAGTCAGAAGGTTGCCGGTTCAAATCCCAAATGTGCCAAATGTCGTTGTGTCCTTGGGCAAGGTGCTTTACCCTAAGCTGCTCCAGGGGTAATGTCCCTTTAAGTACTGTAAGTCACTCTGGATAAGAGTGTCTGCTAAAGCATTAAAATTAAAATGTAAATTGACAAGTCTGGAAATTATCCTTAAAGGGACAGCAGTGGGATACATTAATTAGCCTCAAACATACAGTATACTCCACAAATAGTGAGGACAAACATGAATACATGTGTGTCATGAGGCCACAAAACATCTTACATATGGGACCCGGAATATTCCTAAATGGTCTTTTGAGCATGTCATCGAGAATAAATGTATTTAAGAAGTACTGTTACTTAGTGTGAAGTAAAATGGCCGCCTTGGCTGGGATTGTCTTTCCTCATCAGGTCTGCTCCATGACCCCATTAATCCAGGTGTTCATTCATCTATAGGACAACCCGCCCACATGCCGTTAAAGGTTCACTCTACAGCTTAGACCAGGTCCACTAACTCATGCTCTGCTGGTTGTTAGTGCCGGTGAGCACCGTGCGGCCAGTCATTTAAATGAGCCTCACTAAATGTCAGCTCTTTTTATGCTAAGCTGTATTGCCGCATTTGTTTTGCGAGCTGTCATTTGTTTTAAGCGTATGCCATCTTGTTACACATTTTTTTAATAATACCCGCCCCCCCTCCCCAGCATGTAGATAAATGCGGTCATGCAAAGAGAGCAGGTTATTTGAATTACTTTCAAGTTCAAACAATTAATTCTGACATATTGCAAGGGACTAAAATATGCAGAGTGAAATCTTGTTATATACACTTCTATATCTGAATGCCTGGTCAAAAATTATTTTGAGTGTAACACCTGTTAGATATAAACCTTTATGGGTTAAAATTGTATTTGTTTCTTTCAAATATATCAGCTGCACTTGATTGAATTTACATGCAGCTGTCCAATGAAAAAGCTGTCCTGAAAGTGCAAAGGTCTGGCGCTTTAGGCATGTTTGACTGAACATTCATCGCATTTAAAAGAAAAACAGTACTTTTGTCATTAAAGGGAAATTTGTGACCCACTCCACACCCCCGATAGAACGCTGTCTCTTTCGAGTAAGGAAAATGACCACATTAATTAAAATGTCAGGTGTAAATGTCTGCCTTTGCTTGTTTTCACTCTGTGTGCATGTTTGTCAAGATGTGCACATTTACGCCTTTGTCAACTGTACATCTGCACGAGGTGGAGATACCTGGCACCCACTGCACTTCTCTTCCCTGGATGTTACTGCATTCCCACAAGCAGACAGTGTAAAAGTGAGTGATTTACACATCAGTTAATAAATACTCTGTAGGTCCGCTGATACGGCCGGTTGGTTCCAAGGCTGTGGCGTCTTGTTGTGCTTCTCCTGCAGGGGGGTCACAGAGACATGTTCTTTATTGTTCCTGGAACAGCTGTTAGCAGGCCTGGAGGATTCACAGTTGTTATGCAGCCGGCCGGCGAGGGACAACATCCCACACATTACACCCCCTGTGACAGACAGACAGATAGACAAAGACAGAGGGAGAGACAGACAGACAGATAAAGCCACAGAGGGACAGAACACTCAAAGGTCTCTCATCTCCTGGCAAATAATTGATGTGTCTCAGGGATGTTGGAGAAAAAGAGATGTGGAACACACTGGAAACTGAGTCGGAGAGAGAAGAGCGGAGAGGCCAGAACAAGCAAACTTTCCATCCTTTTTAAGAGTTGTATATCATGTCCCTGGTCCTGCAAACAAACCCAATAGTGAGCACTTGGCCTTGTCCATGCACTTGTATGGATAAGATGATTTCAGCAAACACACATTGAGCCTTTAGCCGATGTATTGGTTTTAATCTGTTAACAAAAGGTACATCTATTTAACCATCAGGCCTTCCATTCTCCTTCAGCTTTTCAGCAATTTCCCTTTCTTGTCTTTTAGATTGTTTACAGAAGGAAGTGCTTGGCATTCTCTCATCTGGCATGGAGAGGCTGGCTTGGCTTGCATTGGTTAGCGGAGCATCATTCACAGTCCCAGTGCCCGTTTCACTCTAATTTATGGGCTACTGGGATCCATTCTCCCCTCAATAAAATACATTTTGTTGATTATTCAGTCTGGTTTTGATTACATCCTGGTTGGCGAGAGAACCAAAAAACAATCCAACATCCATTGCCTTGTAAATGGGGCCTGTGCTAGATTTCCTGACCAAATTTCTGACATTCAAACCTGTGCAGTACAGTATGTGTATTATTTTCTGAGGGTTGTGTAACAGTTTGTTAGTGCTGAAGTGCCACACCTTTTGGGACCCTTGATACTGTGTATAGCATGCACCACCTGTCAACATGTCGTAGGAAACGCAAGTGTTTTCTGTGTGTGTGTGTGTCTGGGGGTGTGTGTTTGTGCGTGTACAGAGACAGACTTGGATGTGAGTGCTTAGGCTGCAGTATGTCAGGGTGTATTGTTCCAGGAACAGTATAGGGCAGGTGGTCCGCCCGACACCCACAATGGGACTTTCACTACTGCACATACAGTAGGGTTCATACACAGACTTGCTTGTATGCGTATGAGCGTGCACGGGCTTTACTTGAGTACTAATGTGTGTGCGCATTCACGTGTGTCTTCATGTAATTGGGGCCACATGATAGTATTTGACTCAGCACCCCCTCCCCCTAACAGGACATCAAAGAGTTAAGAGCCGTCTGTCCCCTGTGGTCATTAAGCCATTCCAAAGCACAGTAAATCAGCACTGCGTCTGCAACAGCTGCTATGATCACCTATTAAAATGTCCAAAATGTGTGAGTGGACCAAGTGCTGCCTTGTAAGCCGATACCATTGGGTAGACCCATGAAAAAGGCCTTCTTAAACCCTGTACTCAGACTCTGTGGATAGGGTGGTAAAGGAAGTGGGGTTTGGCTGCATAGGCGGTGGAGGGTGCCTGAGTGGGGAATCAGAGGGGCAGTCATTATGGACAACTGCCCCAGGTCTTGAGTCCACACCCATCATAAGTAGGAGATATATATAGGGGCATTCTTTGTATTTATATCTTAAAGGCTCTTTGCGCCCAAGTCTCAATCCCCCAGTTGGTTGGTTGTGTTTAAATCTTAATGCATTCAAGGTCACAGTGTACATCCTAGGGAATGCCTGTAGGAGCTTCATCCGTGAACACTGAGATATCAGTTTCTCTCACATACAAATGAGTGTGATACCCTGGGAAAACGATGATGTTGGCTTGCAAGCTCTCCCTGAGAGATTCCACACGCTTTGATGCTGGAATCAAAATTTGACCAAAGATTTTGAAAATAGAAATAGTTGACATAAAAAAAGATACTCTCTCAAGCGCTCACGGTTGGTAAGGTTGGAAGTCATGAGTAATCTTGACCACGTCTCGTTTCGGCCGTTGATCCGACGCGACTGGCCGAGCAAATACGGTATTAAAGTCATGCGTCGTCAGATACTGTCAGTGTAGAGAAAACAGTGTGTAGTCAGTAGGGCTTGTCTCCATGGAGACACAAGTGGGGCGTGAGGAACCCCCTCAGGTGAATTCTCTGTGTGGCTCTGACAGCTGAATTGGACATTTAAGTTTCATTTTCTCTCGTTCGTTTCCTTCATCAGTGTCTTTTTCTCTCAAAACCCTTCTCTGTGCATTTCTATGTCCCCTTGTTTTGTGATGGAAGTTTGAAGATCAATCTACAACCCCTTTAGCGTAAACAGCTCAAGCATAAAATGCAACCTCATGCCCAGGCACACATACAAAGAGACACGTTTCTTTTTTTATGCTCACTTTTGTTTTTTGTCCGTGGATTGCTCTCTACGTTACGGCACCATCAGGTGTATTTTGTGCTTTGAGTTAGCGTCGTCGGATTTCAGCCTAAACCTCTGGATTTGTTTGAAGACAAAACGAAAGATGTCTCCACATGTCCTGATCAAAGGACAGCTTTGTGGCCCAGAGGATTTTACTGCGATGGGGCGTGGAGGTGTAGGTCTTGTAGGTTGTGTCAAAAATAACACTCTGTTCCCCATATAGTGCACTCGTTTGGACCAGAGCCCTGTGGGCCCAGGTAGAAAGTAGCACACTACATCAGGAGACAGACAAAATGTATGACTCTGAGCAGATAGTGTAGTTTTAAAGCGCTGAATATAAATGGAGTCAGACACAATAGAGGAAGTTTGGATGTGTTTAGGGGTCTTGGCAGAGTTAGGTGCCTGGCAGCTGGGCAGATTTTTTATATTCTACAATGACTGGCAGCTTTACACTCTCTCAGAACTCAGACTGAGGGATTCAGAGTAGGAAGGCACTAGATATTTGATTGGGGTGGTGGGATTGGGAAGCCTGACTTTACTAGCCTCTCCTTTGTTGGATCTGAATGGAATAAACCAATTGCCAATCTTTGTGAAGGGAGATCCTCCTTTTCTTGCCTCGCTGACTCATCTGTTTCTCAACAGTGTTTCCCATAACTCAACCCAGGATTTTTGTTTGTGAAGCGAGGTCTACAAGCAATAAAGGAAAGCAAAGGAGACAGAGGGCAGGAGAGACAATTTAGAAAAACAGTGAATGTGAGAGAATGTGCAAAAGAAAGCAAAAAAAATCTGATTGAGAAAATAGATAAAAACTCACCTCATGGCACAGCTAGGATTGTGAAGTAAAAACACTTTGTTAAACACACGCACGCCACACACAGTACACACAGTAAACACATTGCATTCATTATTCCTAGTTAGACACTTGTAAAATGTTGTCCAGTGTGCATTGATGTGTGTTATCTTCATTTTGATCTCTGGAAGAGCACCTAGTGGGGATCCTGAAAATGAGTTGTTAACTACTAAGAGAGACAGAGCAAGGAGGATACAGAGAGAGGGAGAAAGACTGACTGAATCGAGCATTTAAAACATGCAGGTTCTATTCCTGACCAATAAGGTCACAGGACAGTGGTTAACAGTTAACAACCTAGTTAGTTACAGACCTTGGTCCCGTAGAGTGAACCCTGATACAGTTTACTGTGCTGTTACCATGACAGCAGTCCATGGTGATTGTCTGTTTGGCATAAATCTACTTATTTGATTCTCAACATACCATCACTCATAAGTAAGGTCTTGTGTTCCCGCTCTAGGAGTGTTTCCGTCTTTTTTTAGACATTACAGTACATGTTTCCATGTATTGTACATATCCTGGTTCAATGGAGAGTTATTGTTTAACACACACGTGTGCGCAAGCTAACACACACACTGCACTCCGAGTCGCACATACCCACACTCACGCAAGTAAATATGCTTCAACACAAACCGGCCACTACAATCGCCCCTTGCTGGAGCCATTGTATTGTGATTAATGGAGTGTCTCCTGCCCCGTAGTGCTGGGGGCTGCTGGGACACATCCTGGAGTGGGGGAGGCTGGGAGCTGCTGGGACAGATTCTGGGGAAGGGGGTGGCCTTTATCTCCCAGGTTTCCTCTTTCTTCTTCTGACTCAGCAAACAGCTGTGTGCCGGTGTGTGTGTGTGTTTTTTGGTTTAACCAATTCTATTAGGACCAGAGGGGAGGGGACTCACACTGATAGATATATTTGATGTTGAGAGTAACATTCCATAGAGACGAGCGGTAGTCAAGCGGTTAGAGATAGCATGGCAATTGTGTAATTGACTGTGAGAGTGGAATGTGTTAAAAAAAATTCAATATCCATGATGGCTTGTAAAACCATGTTAGTAGTCCATGCCATTTAACAGCCTGATGGTCTGTGGGAAGAAGCTGTTACACAGTCTGGTTGTTCTTGACAGAATGCTTCTGAACTGGTGGTGTCTGGTGTACCTGGAGTGGCTGAAACAGGCCTTTGCTCGTGTGGCTAGTGTCATCGATGATCTTCTTCACCTTCCTGTTTCACATGGTGTTGCACTGCAGATGTTTTCCAGGGAGGGCAGAGGGGATCCAATGATACATTTAGCTGAGCGTCAGACCCTCTGGAGAGCTATATGATATCCCATACCAGGCGGTGATGCAGCCTGTAGAAAATGGTGAGAGCTCTCTGGGACAGGAGAAATTTCTTCAGCCTCCTAAGGTTGTTCAGTTGCTGCCATGCCCTGTGTGCAGTGGCCAGTCCAGCCTTTCAGAAATGTGGACTCTCAGGAACATGACGTCTGTGACCCTCTCAATGGTGTCACATTGATGAGGATCGGTGTGTATACGGACATCCTCACTCTGTAGTCCACAATCAGCTCTTTGGTTTTCTTGACATTGAGGGAGAGGTTGTTTACCCGGCACCACGCTGCCGGTGCATTTTTCCTACAACTGTAGCGTCGTCAGTGATCTTGATTATCCTGTTAGAGCTGTGGGTGGCTACACACAGTGGTGGGTGTATATGAAGGTAGATTTCTGACATAATGATTTGCATGTGCCAAACAGATTTGTAGTTGTAAACGGCAATGTGCAAGTGTGTAAGTGATTGTTGAGAAGTAGATTCTATATAATCGTGTTTAAATACAGTTTGAACAGTTTAGGATGGTATTACTATTAGAGAGAGTTGTACAGCTATAGTTGAGGCCTGTTGGAGAATTCTAAGACATATAAGACAGACAGGGAGAAGACTCATGGTCAAGCCATGAGTACAGAAAGGGTTTGTTATGATAAAGATAAGACTTTCCTTGAGGAGAGGAGTAGTTGGTCACTATGACAACAGGTGACTGAGACAAGGAAGCAAGGCCAAGCAATTGAGTGAGGAGGAGAGAGAGAGAGCCCTTACAGTTCTTATATTATAACATTAGAATAAGCTATAGCTTATGGTTTATGACTTATAGCTTATAACTGTGTTATACATTAGACTGCTTATAACTATATTATCTATTGTAGGTTAGACTGTAATTCCATCACAGGTCTAATACATGTGGATGCCAATCAGACTAATAGAACAGGACATTTTACTCACAGGACATTAGACAGGTAAGGGTTACTGAGTTATTTGAATAACAACTAGCGAGGCCAGTTTGATTAGATGCCAGACAGAAGTTAAGGTGACCAGCACATGTGCTCACATAAGACAGTCACGGGTGTGAGGAGATTATTCTAGGAGGTGTGCGAACAACAATGCTAAGGCTATATGATCATTCGGGGCATTTTTTCCCACACGTCTTGATTGCCTTTTATGAGATTACCCTGTTTCCAGAACAAGAAGTACTTTATTAAACATTGTATTATCAACCGCAACCTGACTAGTAGTGTGCACATGCTGTGCATAAGCCTAGGTGCATTTGACAAATTTGCTGTTAAATAACAATGACATGCTGCGCCAAAAGCGTCATGAACCTATTTTTTTAAGGGGGCACAGTGTGCACAACAAACGGAAACACTTGCTCACAAATACTTACAGTGGGTACAGAAAGTATTCAGACTCTTTTAAATTTTCACTCTTTGTTTCATTGTAGCCATTTGATAAAATAAAAAAGTTCATTTTATTTCTCATGAATGTACACTCAGCACCCCATCCTGACAGAAAAAAACTGAAATGTAGAAATTTGTGGAAATGTATTAAAAAATAAAAACTGAAATATCACATGGTCATAAGTATTCAGACCCTTTGCTCAGTATTGAGTAGAAGCACCCTTTTGAGCTAGTACAGCCATGAGTCTTCTTGGGAATGATGCAACAGGTCTTTCACACCTGGATTTGGGGATCCTCTACATTCTTCCTTGCAGATCCTCTCCAGTTCCAACAGGTTGGATGGTGAACATTGGTGGACAGCCATTTTCAGGTCTCTCCAAAAATGCTCAATTGTGTTTAGGTCAGGGCTATGGCTAGGCCAGTCAGGAATGGAATCGCAGCTGGCAATGTGACCTAAAATCAAACATAACTTGCTTACAGTTCAGCTCACGTAGCACCGAGTTTGTGCCCTCACAACTAGCATTATAAGGTAATTATCAGTTCGCACTAAAACTGGGCACATTCCATTAGCATGTAAACATCCCAGAGAACGGTCGACTCGGTACCAATGTGTTGTTGACCCCTCATTTGGTTCATTTTGCGCCAGTGTTGTCAGTGTTGTCCTTTAATGTTTTGTACTGGTATTGTTGCAGATTGGCCAATGTCACTGTTCTAACGGTCTAAGCTGATTATAGGCTAAACTGTAAACAATCCAGACCTTTTTGACCTGCAGGGTCTATGGCGTTAGTCTCTTCCAATGGGCCTCAAAGTACATCCACCACAGGATACGCAGCTCTGGTGGAAGGACTGAAGGTGGATGGAGGGGTATTACCAAATAATTTATTGGTGTCTGCGGCCTACGGTGGGCAGAACATGGCCAGTTACTGTAGTACAGTAGTGAATATAGGCCTTGTGGATGTATGGCATAGCTGCCAATTCTCACGCAGTGCACATGAGACCCACGCATTTGATTGGTTTCACACGCTCACACGCCAATGTGAAACCAATCAAATGCGTGTCTCGCGGGCACTGCATGAGAGTTGGCAGCCATGGTATGGCTCAAGCCCCATACTTGTATAGCCCGAGTGCAGCTAGTGCAAGTAAAGGAACTGTTAAGTCAATATGCTGATGTCTTTACCTTAGATGGTAATGAGCAGGGCTGCACTGATGTTATCCAGCATGAAATTCCTGTGACAGATGAGTCTCCTGTGCATCAGAGGTATTGCAGTTTGCCCCAAAATGAGGTGAAAGCTCATATTAAGCAACAGTTACAACAGGGGGCATTAGCGAGAGCTGTAGCCCCTACTCCTCCCCTCTGGTCATTGTTAAGAAAAAAGATGGAAGCCTGAGTGTGTGTGTTGACTATAGGCAGCTGAATGGATTGAAAATCCGCTTCCATGGATTGAAAAACCCTTGGATGCTCTTTGAGGTTTGCAGTGGTTTTCCACGCTGGACTTGGACAGTGGGTACAACCAAGTAATGGTGGCTGAAGGCGACAGACAGAAGACTGCTTTCTGTACACCATTCGGGTTGTATGAGTATAATAGAATGCCTTTTGGTCTCTGTAATGCACCAGGGACCTTCCAAAGACTGATGGTAAGAATTCTGGAAGACGAGTGGTTTCAGTCCCTGTTGCTTTTTTTGGATGATGTATCATGTATCCAACAACATGTATCATATTTGCGACATACCTTTTCAACAGGAGTAGCCACTGACCCGGAGATAATTTGTGCAGTTGCAGAATGGCGGCAGCCCGGTAACTTCACAGAGTTGCAGTCATGTTTGGGGTTTGCAAGTTATTACAGACAATTTCTAAAAAACTTTTCACAGCTTGTGGCCCCCTTGAATGCACTGTCCAATCTCTTCCCTGCAAAAACACATAATTGAAAAGGAGTGAGCTTACCTATTGCTCAGGTGTGGAACTTCAACTGTGCTTCAACTGTGGCTTTTAAAACCCTCAAGCAGAAGCTAGTTTCAGCCCCAGTACTTGGCTATGCAGATTTCTCTAAACCTTTTGTTATAGAGATTGATGCCAGCCAACATGCCCTTGGAGCAGTCGCAGGACTGGGGGGGAGGGGAGGAGGCCAGTTGCCTACGCAAGCCAGGGTCTTTGAGCATCTGAGCAAAATATGGAGAACTACAGTGCAATGAAGTCTGAATAGCTGGCATTGAAGTGGGCTGTTACTGATAAGTATTGGGAGTACCTGATGGGGCATAATATCATGGTATTTACTGATAACAACCCATTAAGCCATAGACTGCTAAATTGGGAGCTATTGAGCAAAGGTGGGTGTCAGAACTGGTACAATTTGATTTTGATATTGTGTATCGACCAGGGAGACAGAATAAAAATGCGGACAACCTTTCCAAGTGGTATTCAGAGAGTCGGAATCTCCTAATCCCAGCAGAGGCCAGGGAAGCACCGGACCTGGGCTCACTCACAGTTGGAATTAATGCTAGGAATGCAACAGTTGTGAGTGAGCAGGGCTGTCCAGTTTTCCTGTCTGTTACGCTGTTATGCTGGCCGCCAAGCAGCAAGCAGATCCAGTGATCATAGCCTTTTTGAAGTACTGGAAAAGGGGCCAAATGCCTACAAGAGTCGAGCGGGCAGGAGAAGATGTCAAGACAGTGGAGCTTCTGCCTCAGTGAGACAAAATGGAGGAGTGTAATGGCGTATCGTAAGTTCTCAGACACATGGCATGGTCAGGTGAAGCAAATGCTTTTGCCCCAGGACCATCAGAGGAAGGTCTTGCAACTCATACATGATCGGCATGGGCATCAGGAGATTGAAAGAATGTTTAAACAATATTGTTAGCAATGTGAGCAGTGCATAGTGGCCAAATCCCATTCGGCATCAAGGCCATTGGAAGTGGTTTCAAAGGACGTCACAGTGTTAGAACGATCAAATGACGGCCGGGAGAATGTATTGATTCTATTTTCCAAGTTTACAGTTGCTCTCCCCACCACGGATCAGAAAGCTACAACAGATTCCAAGGCTGTAGTCCAGGAGTGGATTCAACGATATGGCGTGCTGCAGCAAATGCACTCAGACCAAGGGATGTGCTTTCAAGCAGAGATTATTCAAAAGCTCTGTAGTGTTTTTACGGGATTAAAAAGGGCTGCAGGACCCCATATAGGCCCCAAGGCAACAGGCATTGTGAAAGGTTCAACCTTAGTCTTCATGATTTATTAAGAACTCTTAACACCAGCGAAGATCTGAAGGTGGGTTGAAAACCTGCCGGAGGTGGTGTTTGCTTATAACACCATGGAGCATGCAAGTACTGGGTACACTCCCTACTTTTTAATGTTCGGCCAGACACCCACTCTGTTGACGTGCTGATGGGGATTCAGGGAGATGAGGGGCCAGGAAACACTGATGACTGGGTCCAGATCCATCAGCTTAAAGGTACAATATGTCACTATACTTATATATATATATATATTTGTTAGTTGTGTACTTACATTATCCCAAATGTTTCCACCAACTTTCAAACACAGAGAAATTTGTAATTTAATTCGAAGACACAGGACATTTCATTTTGTCGCCCGTCAATGGCGTCTTTTAACCTTTGACTCCTCTAGTTGCTCTACGTTTGATTGTTTTGATTGAGAGACCCCTAGTGGCCAAAAACTACATATTGGACGTTTAAATACACTGAACAAAAATATAAACATAACACTTTTGTTTTTGCAGCCATGAGCTAAACACAAAGATCTAAGACTTTCTATGTACACAAAAAGCCTATTTCTCTTAAATATTGTTCACAAATCTGTCTAAATCTTTGCTAGTGAGCACTTTTACTTTGCCAAGATAATCCATCCACCTCACAGGTGTGGCATATCAAGATGCTGATTAAACAGCATGATTATTGCGCAGGTGTGCCTTAGACTGGCCACAATAAAAGCCACTCTAAAATGTGCATTTTCGTCACAAAACAAAATGCCACAGATATTGCGTTTTTTGAAGGAGCGAAACTGACAACTCCCACGCAGTGATTTAAAGCCACAACAGGTGGATTAAGCACCACGGCCAGCTCTGCAGGCTACTGAATTATTTGTGATTACTGAATCCACCTGTTGTGGCTTTAAATGTTAGCTGTACATGACTGTGTGTGTGTATATGTGAAAGTGCAGTTGAGTATTAAAAGGAATGGGGAACATTTGGTAGATCAAAATAAACAAAGAATAAACAACATCAACATCCTACATTATAGGGTGTCAGATGGCTCAGTGGTTAGGGAGTCAGCCTGTAGTTAGAGCGTTTCCGGTTACATTCCCGGCTGTGCCAAATATTCTTCTATTTGGCAGTTTGCTTTTAGTATCGGAATTGAACCAATCAGAGGACTAGTGTTATGGGAAAACAAAGCTGAGGCTTGTCTCCTGCCTGTCTCTTTGCTAGTTATCATAACTGGAGCTGGAGTCACCATTCTACATGTAATTCTATGCACCCACAAGGGAAATATAACCATAAATTAGCTAAAGGTACTTAAAATACTAATTAATGTTAGTCAAAGTCAAAGTCAAAGTTGTTTATTTATCATCATCCTATGCAGAGAAATTGTGCCAGTTCTGACACCCACCTTTGCTCAATAGCTCCCAATTTAATAAAACGCTATGTACTGAGCAGTGATCTGGAAAATGTACAACAGTAGAAGTAGTAAATATTATAGATTTGGCATGGAAATTTGCTTTTAAAGGTGCATTTGAATTCTGCTACATCAGATGTAGAGAGCATAAAGTGACCAGAGAGTGTTAGTGCTCGACAGATGATTTGCGATCAGTGTCTGTGTTCCATGTTGAGCAGCCGAATGGCCTGTGGGAAGAAACTGTTTTTAAGTCTGGTGGTCCGTGCCTTGATGCTCCGGTAACGTCTACCAGACGGCAGTAGTGAGAAAAGTTCACGGCCTGGGTGGCTGTGGTCTTTGAGAATGTTCTTTGTTTTCCTAAGGCATCGCTTATGGTAGATGCCTTGCACAGAGGGGAGGCAGCAGCCAATGATGCGCTCCGCTGACTTCACCACCCTCTGAATGGCCTTACGATCAGCAGCGGAGCAGCTGCTGTACCAGGCTGTAATGCAGCCTGAGAGGATGCTCTCAATGGTGCACCTGTAGAAGTTTATTAAAATCCTGACAGACATGCCAAACTTTTTGAGTCTCCTCAGGAAGTATAGGCGCTTTTGGGCAGTTTTTGTTGTCTGTCTGGACCATGTGAGGTTGTCGCTGATGAACACACCGAGGAACTTGAACTCTGAAACTCTCTCGACTTCAGCTCCATCGATGTGTATGGGGGCAGGACCCTCCGTCTGCTGGTTCCTAAAGTCCACTATCATCTCTTTTGTCTTGCTGACGTTGAGAGAGAGGTTGTTGCTCTGGCACCAGGTAGCCAAGGCTCTTACCTCTTCTCTGTAAGCAGTCTCATCGTTGTTGGAGATGAGACCTAGGATCATCAGCAAACTTTATGATGGTGTTGGAACTGTGTGTGGCCACACAATCATAAGTGAACAGAGCGTACAAGAGGGGACTGAGTACGCAGCCCTGTGGGGCTCCGGTGCTCAGGGTCATTGTGGAGGAGGTGAGGTTGCCCATTCTCACCATCTGGGGTCTTCTCATTAGGAAGTCCAGGATCCAGTTGCAAAGGGAGGAGTTAAAACCCAGGATCCTGAGCTTGGAAATGAGCTTAGCAGGAACAATAGTGTTGAATGCTGAGCTGTAGTCCACAAACAGCATCCTCAC
>JACXGM010009128.1:0-19989 GCA_016801145.1 Umbra pygmaea | reverse complement strand
ACCCTGTTACGTGTCCTGTGTCGTGGTTTCTCCTGAGTGTTTCGTTTAGCCCCACGTGGCAGTGTTTGTTTGTTTATTGAAGTCTTTGGTAATAAAGCCATTGGATTATTGCAAACCCTTCGCGCCTGTCTCTCTCACCTCATTCAACAAGGGATTCGTGACACATAACTAAGTTCTGTCACATGAGTCACAACACTTATTACAGGAGGTTGCAAGAAATAAACATGGAACAATGAATTTAACATTTCAAATACAACTATAGCTATCTGTATCTTTTTAATGAGCAAGGTGTCTCTACCGTTAGTTAACGTGAAGTTAGCTGCACAAGCACAACTGTACTATAGCTAACCTTTCTGCATTACAATGTTAACGTTAGTTGATCATTAGGATTTGTCAACAGGCAAAGAGTTTCATCCTACCCCTATTCCTCACGCATTAGTTGTGGGTCATTGTTAAAGGAGCATAACTAGTAGCTTGAGACCGGCGGGAGAAGCAGGTGCATGAAATGTTTTTTCCTCACCCGAATCCTGTCATTGGCTCAGCACTAACATTAGCATTAACAATGAAATAAAACAAAACACTGCTAATTGACCTTTTCCAAGTTGGTGTCTGACATGTCGGTGTCTGCTATGTCTGTGCATGCTTTAATTGAATTCCAATCACCAACCCTAAGTCAAATGACAAACTAAAAAAAATATTATAATCTAATGTAATGGAGTAAAGAGTATGTTATAAAATATAAAATACTTTAGTAAGAGTAAAGAGTACAGCCCCCAGAAAGTAACTAGAAGAAGTTCCTCTAAAACTGTACTCTTTTACTCATTTGTGTTACTTGTAACACGTTAATACCCACCCCTGGAAAAACCCTTGAGTTATTGCAAAAAACCTGCAGCAAGACTTGGTGGCAACAAGCATTGGGGTTTCACTGAGGACAGTAAGGTACGTACTAAACACAGAAGGTTTCCATGCCAGAACCCCAAGAAAAGTCAGCACCAATATGCTCAAAATCATATAAAGAAGCCACAGAGGTTTTGGGATT
The DNA here is from genome assembly GCA_016801145.1 of Umbra pygmaea. Lineage (NCBI taxonomy): Eukaryota > Metazoa > Chordata > Actinopteri > Esociformes > Umbridae > Umbra > Umbra pygmaea. The sequence goes on along the minus strand of JACXGM010009128.1, from coordinate 18,950 downwards.
CTGTTCTGTGGAGCGATGAAACTGGAACTTTTTGGCATGATGGATCAGTGTTGTCTGGAGGAAGAAGAATGAAGCATACCCTGAAAAGAACACTCTGCTCACATTCAAGCATGGTGGTGACTCTGTGATGCTCTGGGGCTGCTTTGCATCCTGTGGCACAGGAAAACTGCAGCGTGTTGAAGGCAAGATGGATTCATTGACATTTCAGGAAATCCTAGGAGATAACGTCATGCCGTCTGTCAGGAAACTGAAGCTTGGGCATCATTGGTCCTTCCAACAGGACAACGATCCCAAGCATACCTCAAAGTCCACCAAGGCTTGGTTGCAGATAAAGTCCAGAAATAAATTACAGTGGTCATCACAGTCACCTGACTTGAACCTCATAGAAATCCTGGTGGAATTTGAAGAAGGCAGTTTCAGCACACACGCCTTAGAATATTACTGAACTGGAGGACATTGCTCATAAGGAATGTGCTAAGATTCCTCAGGAATTCTGCCAGAGGCTGGTGTCTGGCTATACATCATGTTTGCAGCAGGACATACCAGCAAAGTAAGTACTAAAGATGCTTGCCATGAAGGGGTTTAATCATTCTGAGACTGGAGACGACATTATCAGTTGCATTTGCAGTTGAATTTGGGGAAACCATGTGAAGCAGTTGTTGTGTTGAGCTATTTCAATTGCTTTTGTTTGATTTGTTCATTGCAAACAGCTGTCAGCCTTTACATTTTGACAATAAACATGATTTGCAATGGGGGTTAAATCATTTTTGTTGCAACTGTATGTATTTTGTTGCAACTGGCCAATTTACCATCAATGAGTCAAGCATGAATTCCAAATTGTACTAGAGTATTACTTTGAGGAGAATGGGAGACCATCTGTCTGAAAGCTGCAATTAAACCAAACATGGATCTTGCAAAAGGAGAATTCAGAACACACAAGCTAAGCTACAAAAGAACTGCTCAAAAGAAAGAACAGGAGGGTTAGGGAATGTTCAAGTCAAAGCCTAGATATCAATCCGTCAATTGGGGTGGCAGACTTGAAGCAGTCTGTGCATGCAAGAAATGCTTGGAATATCACACAGTTGAAGCTGTAATTTAGAGTGGGCAAAAATTACTCCCAGTTGATTTAAGAGACTGATAGACAACTAAAGTAAATATCTACATATATCTTTTTCAGCCATAAATGATTGAATAGCATAAAGGGTTTCCAAGTTAAATATTCTTTGTGTAATATGGTAAATTGAGTTACATTTGTCAATGAATGAATTGGTATAACTTTCCCTGGGGTGTACTTAATTTTTCACATGATTGTATCTGCTCTTTTAAACAAAATGTAATTTGCTAAGTTGATTGATTCTCTGCAAAGCCTGAGCAATTAAGAAAACCATTGCTCAGTAAAAGACAGTGTGAACGCATCACTGGCCCAAATACCACCCGACTAACATGTCTAATCTGTTTTCCATCCCAAACCTAGTTAGTTTGAATATAGCATTTCCACAAGTGTCTTGTCACTTTGTTGCCATCTGTATTATGTTGATTGTATACGACTTCAAGTGAATAGTATGAGGGACTGCAATCAACATATCTCAATGATAAGTGGCCACAAAATGTGATGAATTAGTTGTTCATCTTGCTAATTTCTGAATGTTTTTGTCTTTTTTAAAGCCATGGATTGCAAGGCCATTTATCTTCCCAATCCTGCACCCCCCCTCCCCTCCCCTCTCCCCCCCTACCCTCATTAAGATTCATCCGTCAGAAAGGTGGTCACCATGCTGACAGGGAACGTCTTGGGTTCCCCATCAGGTTCCAATAAAGGTCCCGTGTTGTGCCCTGACCCCTGTCACCTACACGCATGTTAGAATAGATAGCTCAAGTGTGGAGGGGTGAAGAAACCTGGCCCATGTCGGCCTCCGCCTGTCACTGGCCTCTTGTAATCACCACCTTATTTACAGTCATCCCGCGTCCCGCAGCATCTGATTGATGGTAGGCTTCTCATTAACTCCCCGCAAGCCAAGGCCTCCACACCAGTCAGAAGACATATGCAGCCAGACCCAGCCCAGCCGTCGGTTCACCTCTAGGCTAGCGTCCCTTAAAGAACCCCACTCGAAAGACCTGAGCGAAGGACAGGGCAACAACACCAGCCTCCAGAGGTCTGGCTTGTTATTTTATGTTAAAAAGGTGGAGGTATAAGAGAGAAGGTGAGTGTTGAGGGGGTGGTGGGTGGATGTCAATGATTTATTAGTGTAGCTGGACACTTAATAATTACTTAACACACACACACATAGATCACCTTTACAGTATTTCTGTCATGCGGTGGCGCAGGAATGGAAATGATGCGTGATTGATGCCAGGAAGCACAGGACCGGCCCAAGGGGAGCGCTGTGCAAGGTCTTACTTATAAAAACATCAATCAGAGAGCGTGCCCTCCCTGTGAAACACCAGACTTACCTCTCGCCTCACAGTGCACAGTGCACCATGCATGCTTGCTTCAGAGGGAGGCTGATTCTTTTTGCTTGTTGATGAAGATGTTGACACCACCACACTTCAGCAAACATTTTCAGTTTTAAAAAGCTAAATGTATTATGTCCAATACATGGCATGGATTGCAGGGATCCCATTTGTAACTGTTAACTAAGGACTAATAAGTTTGTCACCAATTATAAAATGTCTACTTTGACAGTACTGTTCGTAGGACAAGGTTAATTATTGCTGGTTCAACCATGTCTGTGTTCAGGCTCAGGTCTTGTGATTAGAAGGTTAACCCTACCTTCTAATCACAAGACCTGAGCCTGAATAAAGGCTGGGCAAGCAGTTTATTTTTCATACAATCAGAACCAGTATCTCTCTCTTTCTCTCTCTTCATTTCACAGCCATTTGATAATGGATTCAAACGCTTTTGGTTGTTGAGTCATGCAGTGTTATCTCAGGCGACCATGCTGCCTAAACCTGGGCTTTACTAGCTGTCTCGCTGTGGATCACAAGGGGTGGAAAATGAATCACACTTTAAATTAAGGCTGACAAATATATACAGGGTACTGGGTGCTGATAGTGTCTCTGCTCTATCTGTCTAAACTTTGTTTACTGTCAGTAAAAATGACATTATGAAGGCTAGATTGGCTTTGAACTAATCTCTGGATACTGTATACCATGAATGGTCTCTTGTGGCTTTTTGAGAATGTGTTTACAATATTGTTACTACAAACCAAATGTCATGGACTACTAAGCAGAACGTACTTAGTAGTAAGAAACAATTTTTGTCTTGAGGCCTTACCTTGGGAGGTATCTCTTAATATTGTTACCTTCATGTAACATAGCATGAGTAAAAGACATGAACCCTTGTGCATTGTGAGAAGGCATTGTGAATACCAGAGACCTCCGTTATTTCTCATTGTTTCCAACAACAATATGATCATGGTTCACCAGGAGATAAAAACCCATAAGCAGGCTTTATGTGACCTCCAGACATTTTGAAATCTAATTTGCCTCATTAGTAAAAATCCTAGCTGCTTTTCATTTTCAATGTAGATGGGTTATTATTAGGTTAGTATTAACTCAGTTATATTAGGGACTTCTCCAGTAGACATGTTGAAAACACATGTTGTTTGGACTGTGCAAGTTATTATGAATGATGCAGGTGAGGCAAGGGGGCAAATGGTGGAGATGGGGGGGGGGGCGCGTTATGGGCATTGAGCAAAGGAACATTCTTGTTTTAATTAACTTCAAGTTAAAATGGCGTGAAATTGGAAATGATTATTGCCCAAGTAAATATGCCTAATTAGAATATAAGGAGTGTGAGTAAATAATTAGATAACCATTGTTTGTTTTGAAGTTGTGAATCACCTGGGTGAGATATCAAACGAGGAATAAATCTAGTTGTCAGAAAGCATAAGCTGAGTTTATGAAGTAAGGTATTTCTGAGTAGCTGAGTAGCATATTGAAGGTTAAGCCTGGCAGCCATTCATTTAAAATGTTTATTTTAACCTCTAATATAGCCTTAATGTTATTTTAAAGCAGCCTGTTGGCTTAGTTGTGGCACATTCTCACATAATCATTTTCTGTTTTGCAAGATAAACATGCACTGTCATTTCAGGGGGTGTGTTCACAACAGTCTTGAGACAAATGAAGATGTTTGTGTCTGAATGAAGCTTTATAAGAAGAAAGATTTTGCATGTAAGACAGTAGAACAATGATGGCAACGGTTCTAAATAATGGCTAAATGTTTTTATCAAAGCAGAGCAGTAAAACTACAGCGCTACAAGGATGTTGCTGGTGACAGACTGGAGTCTGACATAGCCTGATGAATGGGCCTGTCAGATTAAGGACAGTCTGATCATGTTCATTGGCTTTCCTTTTAATTTCACTGATTGCATCATGAGCAATGACGCGTGGATAGACATATGTTTAGGCATTAACATTTTGGGGAGCACATTCTGCCATACATTTCTTCTGTGTTGATTCATTTTTCATCAGAAAAAGAACAACACAAGATGTTAGAAAGTTTGTGGATTTTGACTTCTGTTAAAAATATATTAACTGGCATAGAAAACATAATTTGTGTCATGGTTTATACAGTCCTATGCAAAAGTTTAGGCACCCCTGACAATTTCCATGATTTTCCTTTATAAATTATTGGGTGTTTGGATCAGCAAATAACTGAAGGAAACAGTAATATTCCAGTAGTGAAATGAGGTTCATTGGATTAACAGAAAATGTGCAATTTCTGTCAAAATCAAATTAGACAGGTGCATAAATTTGGGCACCCTTTTCATTTTGTTGATTTGAATACCTGTAACTACCTAGCACTGATTTATTGGAACACACAATTGGTTTGGTGAGCTCATTAAGCCTCGAACTTCATAGACACATGCATCCAATCATTAGAAAAGGTATTTAAGGTGGCCAATTGCAAGTTGTTGTTCTCTTTGACTCTCCTCTGAAGAGTAGCAACATGGGGGTCTCAAAACAACTCTCAAAAAAAGAAAGATTGTTCAACATTATGGTTTAGGGGAAGGCTTAAAAAAGCTATCGCAGAGATTTAAGCTGTCAGTGTCCACTGTGAGAACATAGTGAGAAAATGGAAGACCACAGGCACAGTTCTTGTTAAGGCCAGAAGTGGCAGAGCACAAAATCACATAAAATATGTTCTTAAGCGAACTATTTTGTCAAACCAAAAATGTGAAATATGAACGTATGAGAGGGTCAATTACGTTTGTAGGGAACTAAATTTAACACTTGAATAATATTACATAGGAACATATGAAGATCATGACGTAGCATGTAAATACAGTGCCTTGCAAAAGTATCCACCCCCCTTGGCATTTTATGTGTTTTGTGGCCTCACAACCTGGAATCAACATGGATTGTCTGAGGATTTGCATCATTTAAATCACAGAACATGCCCACAAATATGAAGATGTTCATGTTTTTTATTGTGAAGCAAAAAAACAAATAGGACACAATAACAGAAAAAGTAAATGTGCATAACTATTCATTTAAAATCAATACTTTGTAGAGCCACCTTTTGCGGCCATCACAGCTCCAAGACGCGTTGGATAAGTCTCTCTGAGCTTGCCACATATTACCCCCTTCCTCCTTACATTTTGGGAATATTGGTCACTGATTTATTTTGCAATGTCAGAAATGTTTATTTGTAAATTTTGAGTTGTTTATTATTCTCACTTTAACAGATGAAAAGTGAGAATGGATAGTTAATTAGTTAAGTACTCTGCACACATAGATATTCTCCAAAGAAAGACAATACCTCACCTTTACTTTCTTAACTATTCAGGTTTGAGGTGTATTTACATTTTGGATTGAGCAAGAGCACCGTAGTTGTTCAATAATAAAATGAATCTTCAAGACAACCGTAAATCTCAGAATTTCTCCCAAATTACGTTCACAGGAAACTATTTTGAAAACCTGAATGACGTTATATGCCGACATATTAAAGGCCTTTTTACGTTTGAACTGCACGTTTCGTTATTAGGCTATATTTGTACTTAAATTACGTTGCTCCGGTACATTTCGTTTAGTGGATTTATGCGAGAACATTCCACACATTCCATACATTCCATAGCGTTCGAAATTATATTGCAACATTCACAGTTAAGGTTAGATAGGAGGATACTAACGGTTAAGGTTAGGCATGAGGATACTAAGGGTTAGAATTAAGGTTAGGGTTAACATTACAAAAACCGACAATCGCGTGTCTGCATGACGCAAGCAATGTAGAACAAAACACACACAATGTGTCTGACTGGATTTGAACTCGCGAACACTGGAATGCAAGTCGCGGATTTATACGCCCGTCCACCATCCCCGACCCCCGCCCTAGCAAAAACTACGCTATTTCCATGCTACGTCATGATCTTCTTATGTTCATATTTAACGTTATTCGAGTGTTCAATTTAGTTCCCTACAAACGTAATTGACCCTCTCATACGTTCATATTTGACATATTTCGGTTTTACAAATTAGTTCCCTCAGAACGTATTTCATGTGATTTAGGGCTGCTTTAGGAATACAACTTGCCTAATAATTGTGCACACAGTGTACTGTTTTTACACCTCTGTTTGTGTTATGGGTTATTGTCGATCTGTATGTGTCTGTGCTTTATGTAAAAGTGTTCACTGTATCATGCGCTATGTGAGTAAGAATGAAGTGTAGTAGTATTTTGTGTAGTAGCCTGATACTTGTAGTACCTGAAACCTGCATTTGCATCCTGCCTTACACCATGTTCCCAATTATTATTATATTTTACACTGATTTTCCTAAATAGTCGATGCAAATGACAGTCAGTATAATCTTTTATATACTTGTCGTGTCCAGAGGTTGTCATCCTCGGAGTTCTGAAGGCAGCCTACACCTTGATATGTGCCTTTGTTCATTAGCAGCTAGTAGGCTGCTGAGTTCTAGCTCTTCTGTGTGTTTTGTCATTTATAGTGATTGGGTACCCTGGCACGTTATTACGCAGCTGTGGGCCATCGGCAATTAAGGGTGTTTTTAAACACTATGGTGGGAATGAGACTTGTCGGTTGTTTCAGTTCTGTGGGCTGTAACATTAAGTTCTAGTATACGTTCTATCTGATCGCTAAAATCTTAAGGAAATATATCACGATAATGTAAGTACACAACTAAGAAATGTATATAATATAGGTATAGTGATGTTTGCTTTTAATGCAAAGTATGTATTTTATTATTGTTTTGATTGATATTACATATTGTACCTTTAAGAGCCAGGCGCGTTTGTACCTTCGCGCATTGCTAATGACGGATTTGCACCGTAATATTTTTTATTTTTAATATTTTGCATGTTTGTGTGCTGCTGCACTAACCTGTGTGTGTGTGTAACAAGCATAGTGTGCGCGAGCTGTGCATAAGCCTAGGTGGATTCGATTAATTTCCTGTTAAAATAACAATGATATGCTGCGCCATTGACTTTAGACCAGGTTTTTGTTGGTCAATGGCGTGATCACTTTGCGATGCCACAAGATAGCACTACGCCAAGAATTATCCTGAACACACCTCCCTGTTAGACCAGCATGCCCATGGGCGCAAAGATGGGCGCAGGTGCATTTACTATTAAAACGATGCGGGTGCTGGAGGGGAAATTGACAACTGCGTCGGTGTTAAACTAGCAAAGACAATTGCGTTCGGGCTTTGCGCTACATTGCGCCGTGTGCAAGATAGGGTCCTATAAGTTTCTCTCCTTTTTGCCCCTAGCAGACAATTACACAGGGGTATTCTTTGCAGCATAAAATGGTGCATTGCCATGCATGAAGATGATTTTGTTACGGAAGACACAGTTCTTCTTATTGTTCCATGGAAGAAAGTGGTCAGTCAGAAACTCCATTAACTTTGCCGAGGTCATTTTGACACCTTCAGGGACCCAAAGGGGCCTACCAGCTCTCTCCCCATGATTCCAGCCCAAAACATTACCCCGCCACCTCCTTGCTGACATCGCAGCCTTATTGGGACATGGTGGCCATGCACCAACCATCCACTACTCCATCCAGGGTTGCACAGCACTTATCAGTAAACAAGATTGTTTGAAATTTAGTCTTCATGTATTTCTGGAGCCCACTGCAAAGGTTTTTGCTTGTGAGCATTGGTTAGGGGTGGCCAAATAGTAGGTATATGCAGCACTGCAAGCCTCTGAAGGATCCTACACCTTGAGGTTCACAGGACTCCAGAGGTACCAGCAGCTTCAAATACCTTTTTGCTGCATTGTAATGCCATTTTAGTAGCTGCTCTCTTAATCAGATGAATTTGTCTGGCGGTAACCTTCCTCATTATGCCTTTGTCTACACAAACCCATATGTGCTCTGAATCAGCCACAAATCTCTTCATAGTACGATGAATACACATAAGTTTTCATCAAATATTTAATTTTTTCAGACCTTGTCCAAGGCATTCTAGTCGACACTTTTTGGCAGCAGAGCGATCCTTTTTCTTTCCCATATTGCTTGAAAACTGTGGCCTGCTTAATAATGTGGAACATCCTTCTTAAGTAGTTTCCTTTAATTGGGCTCACCTGGCAAACTTATCACAGGTGTTTGAGATTTTTCAGTGATCCAAAGAGCCCGGAGACACAATAGCATCCATGATTGGAAAACTAATATTTAAAGTTTTTGACAATTCCAATTTGCATAATAATTTGGAACAAGGCGTATCTCAGATCATTACAATTTGCCAAATAGTTTATGGGACCTCCATTTTTTTTAAACATAAGACCCTTTTTTTACTTACCTAGTAAAGATGTTACTTCTGAAACAAAAAAATCCTCTTCATTGTTATTCTCAGAGCGATTAAACTATTGCTAACAGTAATTTTCCAATGTAGTTAAAGTTCTGTGTTCTCCTTTGTCACAGTTTCAGTAAGAAATAAACAATCTATTTAACAACTGGACCGAAGAGATATTTAACCTAGAAATCCTGGCCCTTGATGTCACTGGAGCAACATAAATCACTGTCTGCCATTTGATTCTCTGCCATGCTGGATCACAACTTATAATAATCCTGTTTTACAGCTCTCCTCCTTTTGGCCTCTGTCCAAAGCAATTAGATTCCTCCCAACAAATACTTTTTTGTGGCAAGGTGGGCAATTCAATACCATACATTTGGGAGGTTGGAAAATTCTACACTTTGAAGCTGTATTCAAAGCAGGATTTTTTTTTCTGCTTAAATTCTGTAATTATTTCAGTGTTTCTATGTCTGATGCACAGCATCATGTAAAAATGTTGAGTCTTGTCCATACAGAAAAAATTGTGGTGTAATTGTACGGATACCGAAGAACAATATGCTTCCTATAGCGTGATATGCCTTAATATTCAGGTTGCATGCCTGTTCTCAGTTATTTCACAATGTTTTATGCCATTAAACATTTATTGTTGATAAGAGTGAGCCATAGGCCTTTTTTCATTGAAATCCCAGAGTAGAGTCGAGATGTAATCGCTTCCCCAGCCTTGCCCTCTCACCGAATATTCATTAGTTCTCACCCTGTTGTCTCTGCCAGTGTTTTAAGATGCTCTTATCAAGGAGAGAATTAATAAAAGAAACCTCTGTTGTTACATCCAGAGGGACCACTGTGAAGTCTACTTAACTGGAGCCCAAAATGACATTGTGCACTCATGCTCTCAAGTACTGAGTAGCTGTTAAACTAAGTCCATTTCTCTCTTCAGTAGGATCAATTCTGCTTTTATAAGCACTCATATTATGTGGGAAGTATGTTTTGTACAGTAAATAATTGCAATCATCAATATTATATTAAAAGGGAACTATAATTTGTCTATGTTCCTAAATTGCTTGAAGTAATCATTTGACTGTCTCGCTCATTTATCAGCTCTCTCACTCAGGGAGAGCAGGGACAGGCTAGCATGAGTGCTCCTGCATGGAGTTGTATGGCTATGCTCTGATTAATGCGCTAGATACAAGTTTGTGAAGTAAAACCCCAAATTCCTAAAGCCCAGTTGTTTTTGGTACATATCATTCTGTATACATTTGTATAAGAAATGTTTGAAATGTTCCTTTTCTGACCACACTGCCAAGGAGGAGGAAAAGCTACAGTATAAGAGCCAGCATAATGGAAAGGAAGGAGGCACCTTCAACCAAGCTGCAGCAACACAATACAAAGTGACCGCAGTGCATCTTAAAATAGTCAATTTTATATATTGTATGGTAGTGAGTGTTACACTGCATCCGGAAAGTATTCACAGTGCTTCACTTTTTCCACATTTTGTTATGTTACATCCTTATTCCCAAATGGATTAAATTCATTATTTGAGAGTTCATCTGAGAGTTCAGATCTTCCTGTGGGCTGTGTCCAGTATTTAGACAAATCCAGGTCAGCTGCACAGCCCTGTATACAGGAACACGGACAGCTAAGTGGGCTATGGACAAAGTCATCATCAAGCTGGGTAGTTCTGCGTTGTGTTCCAAGGACTCTGGTCATCCTAGGTCATCGTCCTGGAAATCAATAGGACACCAGAGATTAGATGGGACATTCCATAAATCAGCAGTACCTCAGCATTGTATAAACGGCCTTTGCTTTTGTTGTGTGTGAAATGCCACTTGATCCCTCTCATTATTTCTCAGATTTTAAGCTTTGCACTCTGCAACAATTACAGTTCAAATACACCTCTTTTCCCTCTGATGTGATTTGTTGAGTAAATAAGACATTTCTTTGGGAATACACCAATTAGTGACTTCCTCTGCACACTGTTGACTGTTTGTGGGCTGTAGGCTGTATAAATACTCCCAGGCCTTCTGTTTCATTGCCTCTGTTCCATTTCTGTTCGACATGCACACACATACCACAAAAAACAAGAAAACTCTCATGGCACTGTGAGGCTAGTTAAGGCAACCTGTGTGAAACAGGAAAATGCCACTGCTCCAGTCCAGTCCCTAAGGAAATCTCAATGTACATGATGCTTTTAAATATGCAGAATCGGTGTCTGGTTGAATGAAATACAGCCTGCTTAGGCATATTTGATTAGTGGGACCCAAATAATTTAGGGCTGATCTGAACTGACGTGAATACATTAAATATTTATTCTAGTGGTATGGGAAATTACCTTGCTTGCACTGCTTTACACTGTAAGATGCATGCCAGATTTTCTTTTTCTATACTAGCAATTCTTTTCAAATTTGGATTTCTCAGTCAAAGTGAAAATGCCTAAATACAAAAAATCACATTATTGCACCTTTAATGTTCAAAGAGCTACAACTGTTTGAATATGTTAAGAGGTTTAGTGACACCTTTACATAAAACCACCAAATATTTCATTTGAAATAATTTGCTTTCTCCTACAGTTCAATTTGTGTGAAGCCTAAATTCTTAAAGGGGCACCCCATTCTATAGAGACTCAGAGGTGCTAGGTGTGAAGTTGCCAAGTTCCATTCCACTCAACAAAGCACCGTCTTAATCCAGCCTCAACCAAGAACCCGACAGACACGAACGCTCCGCCACAATCAGATCTCAATCACCGGAATACTGATCACCTGCGCACAACCTGTATGTATATAAGCCGCCTGGCTCCTCTCAGCATTTGTGAGTTTTTTTTGTAATATTGATCAACGTACTGAGGACTTCTATTCATTTGCTGATTACCTTGCCTGACGTAGCTTTCCGTGTTACTGTTACTCTGTTTGGATTACCCTGTGTGCCTCTGCCCTTCTTCTATATCGTCTCCAGCGTGTACCGACCTATCGCATTGTCTGACTACCCTGCCTCATGAATCGACCTCAGCCTGAACGGACTACCCTGCTTAGTGGAACAAACCTTGATTGGCTTGACTACCTGAGTTGTGTATCGGAACCCCTGCCTGTCTTTTGGTCTTTGCATTATTGGATTTGCCCTTCTACACTTTTATACCTGTACAATGAACCATTGTTATTTTTGGTATCCTGGTTCCCTTTCTTATCCAACCGTACATCTCAGAATTTCTCCCAAATTATGTTCTCAGGAAACTATTTTAAAAACCTGAATTACGTTATATGCCAACATATTAAGATTTATTATGTTTGAACTGCACGTTTCGTTATTAGGCTATATTTGTACTTCAATTACGTTGCTCCGGTACATTTAGTTTAGCGAATTTATGTGAGAACATTCCACACATTCCATAGCGTTCAAAATTATATTGCAACATTCACAGTTAAGGTTAGGCATGAGGTTACTAACGGTTAAGGTTAGGCATAAGGTTACTAACGGTTAAGGTTAGATATGACGTTACTGAGGTTAAGGTTAGAATTAAGGTTAGGGTTAACATTCCAAAAACCGATAATTGTGTGTCTGCAAAACGCAAGCAATGTAGAACAAAACACACACAAAGTGCAGGTCTGGATTTGAACTTGCGAACACTGGCATGCAAGTCGCGGGTTTATACGCCTGTCCGCCATCCCCGACCTCCACCCTAGCAAAAACTACGCTATTTACATGCTACATCATGATCTTCATATGTTCATATTTAACGTTAGTCGAATGTTCAATTTAGTTCCCTACAAACGTAATTGACCCTCTCATACGTTCAAATTTCACATATTTCGGTTTTACAAAATAGTTCCCTCAGAACGTATTTCATGTGATTTAGAGCAGTTCTAATCAGTACACTAGGAGTATCTCCGAGACATTACTAGGACAGTAATATGTTTCTCTGCTTAGCTAAAGAGCACACCAGACATGAAATCTTCATAGACAAAATACATGTTATCTAGCGAGAGTGAAAAATGTATGTCTTCTGTTGCGTAAATAGGCATTGCTTTTATACCGTTCATGCTATAAGCCTTGGAATTTGTGTCTCACCATCTTTCAATGCGCCCTCTCACTATTGTGTCTTTCAATTGTGTTTTTCAATGGTGTGTCTTTCTATCAGGTGTTGCGTTGGTGTTGCATTGATAAATAGATAAGGACAAGGTGGAAATTTGTTTTAAAATTCTAAATGCATCAGTTTTCACTACCAACAATTCCTTACTCTAAATCCTGGAACTCAAATAGAACCTATTTTTACAATGTCATAATAAAGCTGGTTTTGGAGCACAAAAACAAGTTTATTAGGGTGGTTCCCTATAGTCTGGATTCACATGCCCATCCTCTATGAGAATCTCAAAATCCGATTGGCTACCATTTGACTAGCTCAAAGAAACGCAGTAAGAAGGACAACCTACAAGTGCTTCTCAGAAAATGTAGATATTGTGGAAAAGTTATATTCTAGATTCATGACACAAGCCGTTTTTGTTTCAATCATGATGATTACGGATTATAGCTCATGGAAATCAAAAATCCAGTCTCTCAGAATAGCTACCGGTAGTTCCTTGTTGTAACAATAACATTTAATTTCTACTTACGTTTCTGCAGCTACAGTATAAGTAAGTTAAACTTGTTTTTATGTTTCTCAATATGTAGTATATATACAGTTGTATGCAAAGATTTAAGCACCCCTGACAATTTCCATGATTTTCATTTATAAATAATTTTGGAATTTGGATCAGCAATTTCATTTTGATCTATCAAATAACTGAAGGACACAGTAATATTTCAGTAGTGAAATTAGGTTTATTGGATGAACAGAAAACTTGCAATATGCATCAAAACAAAATAAGACCGGTGCATAAGTTTGGGCACCCCAACAGAAATATCACATTAAAATTTGGTTGCTGAGCATGGACAGTCTGCTTCAAATCACCCCACAGATTTTCAATGATATTCAGGTCTGGGGACTGGGATGGCCATTCCAGAACATTGTACTTGTTCCTCAACATAAATGCCAGAGAAGATTTTGAGCAATGTTTTGGGTCATTATCTTGTTGAAATATCCAGCCCTGGCGTAACTTCAACTTTGTGACTGATTCCTCTACATTATTCTCAAGTATCTGCTGATATTTAGTGAAATCCATGCAACCCCCAACTTGAACAATATTCCCAGTACCGGCACTGGCCACACAGCCCCACAGCATGATCAAACTAAATTTTACTGTAAATAGCAAGTGTTTGACTTTGAATGCTGTGTTCTTTTGCCACCCTGCATAACACCCCTTGTTATGACCTAATAACTCCATCTTTGTTTCATCAGTCCATAGCACCTTCTTCCAAAATTAAGCTGGCTTGTCTAAATGTGCTTTTGCATACCTCAAGCAACTCTGTTTGTGGCATGTGTGCAGAAAAGGCTTCTTCCGCCTCACTCTCCTGTACAGATTCTCCTTGTGCAAAGTGCACTGTTGTTGAACAATGAACAATGCACAGTGACGTGACACCATCTGCAGCAAGATGATGTTGTAGGTCTTTGGAAGTGGTCTGTGGGCTGTTTTTGTCCATTCTCACCATTATTTGCCTTTGCCTCTCTGATATTTAATTTAGCCTGCCATTTCTGGCCTTAACAAGACCTGTGCATGTGGTCTTCCATTTCCTCACTATGTTCCTCAGTGGACACTGACAGCTTAAATCTCTGTGATAGCTTTTTGTAGCCTTCCCCTAAACGATGATGTTCAACAATCTTTGTTTTGAGGTCATTTGAGAGTTGTTTTGAGGCACCCATGTTGCCACTCTTCAGAGGAGAGTCAAATTGCAATTGGCCACCTTAAATACCTTTTCTTATGATTGGATGCACCTGTCTATGACGTTCAAGGCTTAATGAGCTCACCAAACCAATTGTGTGTTCCAATTAATCAGTGCTAGCTAGCTACAGATATTCAAATCAACAAAATGACAAGGGTGCCCAAATGTATGCACCTGTCTAATTTGATTTTGACAGAAATTGCACATTTTCTGTTAATCCAATTAACCTCATTTCACTACCGGAATATTACTGTTTCCTTCAATTTTTTGATAGATCAAAATGACATTGCTGATCAAAACACCCAATTATTTATAAATGAAAATCATGGAAATTGTCAGAGGTACCTAAACTTTTACATACGACTGTAACTTAAAAACTGCAGTTCTGGGCAGTAAGCCACAGTAAGCCACCTCTTATTTTATTTGAGGTGAATATGTACAAGGCACGTAGCTAACAATATAAGGTTTAATGTTTATTTTTGTTATAGCTATTGTAAAACTGAGACATTAGCTAGATTTCTGAGATTTTAACCTTTGAAAAGATATGGGACATGTATATATTACCTAAACATTGGACCTGTGATCTGCGATTCTAGTCCAGTTTTTTTTTTTCGGGGACATTATCCCACGGATGGGGTCCTGATCCTTAACTGGTTAATGAATTAGTGACAGATTGTAGAGTAGTGAGCTAATTTCTATTGTTAGGTAAGCAGCTACCCATCTACAGTAGTGGTGAGCTAATCCAGTTCTCATGGGAATACTTGGGTAACTGTACGTAATGGAAATTTATCCGCATTACATAGACAGACTTACAGATATAACCATTCATATGTGAACTTTTGTACATATTGAATTTCCGTTCTACTGGAACATTTCCAAGAATAGACCAATCATTTACAATAGTAAAAGTACTTGGGAAATTATTAGTTCAGGTATAACATGCTACGTTATTGAGTTTAAAGGTTATGGTAAGGTGAGGTTAAGATAAAGTAACTTTTTCACGTTTTGTAAACACAAGCTTTACATTTCCATGGCTCCAAACATGTACATGCGTACAATTTACTTGTTTTGTAAAAAGGTTTGGTGTATACAGTATATATATACACAGTGGGGAGAACAAATATTGTAAGTTTTCCTACAAAGCATGTAGAGGTCTGTAATTTTCATCATATTTAGACTTCAACTGTGAGAGACGGAATCTAAAACAAAAATCCAGAATATCATATTAAATTATTTTTTATAATTATTTTGCATTTTATTGCATGACAAGTACTTGATCACCTACCAATCAGTAAGAATTCCAGCTCTCACAGACCTGTTAGTTTTTCTTTAAGAAGCCCTCCTGTTCACTACTCCTTACCTGTATTAACTGCACCAGTTTGAACTCATTACCTGTATAAAGGCATCTATCCACACACTCAAACAGACTTCAACCTCTCCACAATGGCCAAGACCAGAGAGCTGTGTAAGGACACCAGGGATAAAATTGTAGACCTGCACAAGGCTGGGATGGGGTACAGAACAATAGGCAAACAGCTTGGTGAGAAAGCAACAACTGTTGGCGTAATTATTAGAAAATGGAAGAAGTTCAAGATGATGGTCAATCTTCCTCAGTCTGGGGCTCCATGCAAGATCTCACCTTGTGGGGCATCAATGATCATGAGGAAGGTGAGGGATCAGCCCAGAACTACACAGCAGGACCTGGTCAATGACCTGAAGAGAGCTGGGACCACAGTCTCAATGAAACCCATTAGTAACACACTACGTCGTCATGGATTTAAATCCTGCAGCACACGCAAGGTCCCCCTGCTTAAGCCAGCGCATGTCCAGGCCCGTCTGAAGTTTGCCAAAAACCATCTGGATGATTTATAGGAGGAATGGTTATGTGATCCGATGAACAAAATGGACTAATCTGAACCAAATATTCAGTTCTGATTTTCTGATGTATCAAATACTCAAATGCCCTAAAAATCATACAATGTGATTTTCTGGATTTTTGGATTCCGTCTCTCACAGTTGAAGTGTACCTATGATAACAATTACAGACCTCTACATGCTTTATATGCATAGATTGTATAATTAATGGATGGAGCCATGTGTGACGTCATCCATTGGTTTGTTAAAATCTGATTTGGGTCACCGAATTTGCCGTTACGGGCGCAGACATCTTGGTTGCGGTTGTGACGATTTTAGACGAGAGGGAGGAGTGAGGGAGGAGCCATAGACTTTTAGGCGGTATCTGGGCGGTATCTAACTCTATGAGCTGACTCTGATGCTAGCTGAGAGTTGGCAACACTGCTTACACTCTACGTTACACACACTCACTGGCAATCTGGGTGCAACTGCTGCTGAAAGCTAGCCTACATAACTCGAGGTAAGATTTAACTTCATTAGGTTTTAAATATGTATTTGCCCCATGGTTACAGCATATTACTTATATGTGGAGTCACCTTGAAAGTAAATGTATCTGAAGTTACCATAATTGTCTGTAACGTTAGCTTGCCACTTATGGTAAGGTAAAACATGCTCACGTTAATTTTCTGCAAATCGAAGTGCAAAAAAAGTGTCAAAACTTATTATTATCTAATGCTAACTATTGGCAAAAGTATAACAAAGTTTCTTAGAAAGTTTGGTTAACTGTACTAACCACAATGGTCTATCGCGCCATCAGTCCATCGCAGGAATGAATGACGTCAACCTTGTCGCAGGAATGAAGGATGACCTGCATCACCACTACCTCACCCAGAGATGCAGGTGGAGGAATGTTGTTTTTGTTGCCCCAAATCCCCTAAGTCATGCCTTATGTGATGAGTGTCATAAAAATAGTATAATGTATTTTATTTATTTAACTGTAGCCATAACACTGTTCCATCTTACCAGCTCTGCTCTTCCTTGTTCCCTACACCCTCTATTTAATGTTTTTTCCTCCCTTTCCGCCCCAGTCTTACCACAACCACGGTCGTTGATGCTCTCTTTCCCCCTGTCGGACGTAGATGTAAAACATTGTAAATATTGTACAACATTGTAAATAGTTTAAAACATTAGCGTTCATAGTTCTTCGTTACTATAGTTACTATAAGGGTGCTGTTCCAAGAGCATCACATACTTATGCTTGTTACTGGGTCCAATTTTCATTTTTGCAATTAGCCAGGTTGCCTTTTGTCCCTTTCATATTGTCCAAGTAAACCAAGAAACTGTTAACATAAATACACTTCAGAAAGTTATTTTTCACCAGAATGTGAGCATGCAACATAATAATTGCTCCTGGACTATATAATACCTAAACACTATGCTCACTTTTATTGTAATTGCAGCTTTTATTTCTTTACCCACACATTTGGGGCCCTATCTTACATCCAGCGCAATTGACTTTTTACACAAACGCATGTATCATTCCTATCTTGCACCCGACGCAT
The DNA here is from genome assembly GCA_016801145.1 of Umbra pygmaea. Classification (NCBI taxonomy): domain Eukaryota; kingdom Metazoa; phylum Chordata; class Actinopteri; order Esociformes; family Umbridae; genus Umbra; species Umbra pygmaea. Next base: position 984 of record JACXGM010009128.1, on the reverse strand, counting down.
ATGGGACTTTTCCCTCCACAGACATGCGTCGGTAAATTAGGGAATGAACTTGCGTTCAGTGGGGGGTTCAGCGAAAAGAAGAGGCGTGTTCCGGCGCAAACGTTCCCTGGTGCTATCTTGCAGTTCCCGAAAACAATTCCGTCACTGACCAGGAAAAACCTGGTTAAAAGTCAGTGGCGTGTTATTCATATGCAATTTTAAGGGTGCATGCTTAACCATAATGTAGCATGTGCACAACGCGCATACAATTTGCTCGTCTCATCTACACAAATGTAGTTCTTTATTATTGCAAAAACATAATTAGAAGGAAAAATGTTACCACACAAGGGAAGTCATTGTGGTGTCAGAAAATGTGAAAAAATAGGTATACATCTAGTGTACACATTTACTCAAATTATTCAGAATGAATTATTTGCACTGATATACATCAACCTCAAGGGAACCCATTCAATCAACAAGTATACACACGTAATTTGCGATGCTAATAGTAAAATCACCCATGTCTTTACTCATTTATGGCAACTTTGCCCTGAGGAATCTCCCCTTGGATGGGTGGCTGTTAAGGGGACACGGCCGTTAAAGACATGGTTAATGATGACACAATGTATGATGCCAGCAAGTGTGTAAAATGCTGTTTAATCAAAAACACACACAAACACGCAGTGTAGCCTAATTGAACGAACATTAGGGCACACTGAAAATGCGCGTCAGGTGTTTGGATAGAACAGGTACTACACTACTCAAGTCGCAGCATTTTTGTGGCTTGTTGTGTTTTACGCAACATTTCCATGAATCATGGATGTGTTGATGAGATTAATTAGGAAATATTAGAGGACTTCAGGAGACGTGATGTTGAAATGCATGTGCCGTTGGTACTTAACTTAAATGCCCAGAAATGCAGAATGGGAGAAGAAAGCAGAAGAGTAATCTCGGTCTAATGTTAGACTACATTGCAAAAATATTACCATGCATTCAGAACCTCGT
>JACXGM010009127.1:5856-28085 GCA_016801145.1 Umbra pygmaea | reverse complement strand
TCTCTCTCTCTCTCTCTCTCTCTCTCTCTCTCTCTCTCTCTCTCTCTCTCTCTCTCTCTGTACGACACCTGATAGCAGGGTTGGACTGGCCTTTGAGAGAATAGGGGGATTTCCTGAGCAGCCGCTCAAAATAACAGCCACCTTAGCTGCCGGGCATAATTCCCAGTGTCCAGAACAAGGTGCGCTAAACAATAAACAAACACACAATATAAATCATAAATACATTTCATGAGTCCAACACACCATCAGTTTCATGCAACAATAGCCGTATCAAGTCCTGGCTGTCATGACAATGAGCATATGTGGGAACAGTACATTAGCTGTGAAAAGAAAAGAGCAGCTCTGAGCATTTATAGGTAACCCACACTGGGCCAATGCCTTGAGGGCTCTCGCTGCCTTTATTAGTCTGTTGACATTACCAACCCCCAAGACTATTAGTTACTATGGTGTCTGTGTGTTTAGCATTTATGGCATCAGAAAGCTAACGGGTATGTTATTGTGCTTGTGTTTGAACAGATTTTTACCATAACAACCAAAAAGTGTCTGCTGATAGGAAAATGATAAGCTGTAAACTTAGTGATACCCATCCTGATTTACTTTTGTGAAAATGTGTAATGATCTAAGGGTGTGACAATGAGATGAGACAAATGAAAAGTAATTGAAAGTAAACAGTGTTCAATAGCAAAACAATACACCAAATCAAAGACAACACGATGGGCAAAAAGACGCTATTCTGAAATTCAGGTTACTATAACAAACATACACCTAACAATACCTGACAAATAGCAACAAATTATACAAGACCTAAGTAGAATGACAAATGATATAGTGGTTCCTGCAGTTGCTAATGATTGTTAGAGATCAAAGTGGTATAGTCAGATGACAAAGTGAGACACACAGACACTTAGCTACCAATGCACACATGGGAGAAGCTAAAACTCAAAACAGATCCCCTGAGGAGTTGCCCATAACATAATGACTCCCTACATTATGCAGTACTGTGTTACACATTATAGAAAAGTCTGAAATGCAAATGACACATTTGTATATGAGCCAGCAGTATATGAGCCAGCAGTATATGAGCCAGCAGTATATGAGCCAGCAGTGTATGAGCCAGCAGATTAGGCTAGCAGGCTATGATTAGACATAGGCAATAATACAGTGAATTTTGTCAAATGAGAAAATTATCTTTAATTTCTTAATGTCCCTTCCTCTTCATGTATCCACATTATTTGTCTCAGTGTAATAGCTTCAATAATAATGTGCTGATTCCTATTAAAATCAAGGTTCTTTTTACAAATATTAGCATGGTAGTCCTTGTCTATCCGTGTTGTTATGTTAGCTTTGTTAAGATAGGGCAAGCTTAACTAAGTATTTCAGCTGTGTTGGGTTTCTTCACTCACTTCTGCAAAGGGATTTAGTGATTTAGATTTGGAATGTCTGTTTTGCATCTCATCATTTCACCCTGTCCTCTATGCGACCAACAGTAATAGACATGCAGACATTCATTGTAATACCCTAAAGGGGTCTGTTATCATGGTGCTGTCATGAGATGATATCCTGAGACCTGGTGGTGTCTTCGATTCAAAATAGTCATGATTATTTAAAGCTGCACTATGTAACATTCCAATCATTTGTCCTGTTCCCCCGATTTTTACAATTAATAGTATTGATGTCTTACATTCCTGAAAACATATAATATTACTGTGTTCTCATAGCCAACAACAAGGATTTAGTTTAGTCTCAGTTTCAGTAAACTTTTTGTTCACATTCGCCTGCAGTCATGCAACTTGCAGCTCACTAACCTACCTTCTTTCTACACTTACAGTAAGAGGCATAAAAGACAGTGTCATGACGTGATTAATGACACATGGTTAAGAAGGGGATTACTGGCTGAGACTAGGCGCCACACAGCTTCAGGGGTCAGACATCCTTTGTTCTTTGTCTCTCTCTGAATTACGTGTGACCCGTGGTGTTTTTAAATGTAATGGTGGGGCACCAACAACTTCAAAAGACAGGCTACATACCAGCATGACGACAATACTCTCTCTTGATACTAATGTGTTTTTTTAACATTTCAACAAACAGAATGGCTCCACAAAACACTTTTAATGACAGAGTGGCTTGCTTCTATCAGGCAGGGTCAGACTGGCACTGAAAAACGGCCTGGGTCTTTGAAACACAGACCGGCCCTATGACCCGTGTACAGTTCCCAAATACAAATGAACACACCACTCACTATAACATACTAAACTATGATGGAGTGCTGTCATTGGCTGCTTACAAAATTAGATCTAATAATACATTATTTAAAAGTGCCTTATAATTTGAGCCATAACAACAGAACTCCCTTACATGTGACCAGTTTACAAACATTGTGAAAATTAAATTTTGTGATCTTTAAAAATCCCCCAAAATGATGTACAGCTTTGGTAAATATCAAGAGACCACTGCAAATGTTTCTTCAATAAACCTGAAACTCTCAGGAATGTAATCAAGAACATGGATGGTCACAAGCCTTCCAACAAAGCTGAGCTGCTTCAATTTTTGAGCCAGGAGTGGCATAAATTAACTCAACATCAATATAAAAGACTAGTGGAGAGCATGCCAAGATGCATGAAAGCAAATTATCATTATTAGACAATTATTATTATTCCACCAAATATTCATTTGTGAACTCTACGTAAGTTAACACATTTCTATTTTGTTGTTAAAAATGAATTTTAACTTATTTTCTTTGCATTATTCGAGTTCTGACAACACTACATCTGTCACAAACCCCCCCTAAGGGGATCGTGCATGTTGGCAGCAGACAGGGGTGAACATGAACTGAGATATGGGGCCCTATCTTACACCCGGCGCAATTTACTTTTTACACCAACGCATGTATCATTCCTATCTTACAACCGACGCATATGGGGCTTTTCCCTCCACAGACGCGCGTCGGTAAATAAGGGAATGAACTTGCGTTCGTAGGGCGGTTCAGCGAAAAGAAGAGGCGTGTTCCGGCGCAAACGTTCCCTGGTGCTATCTTGCAGTCCCCGAAAACAATTCCGCCACTGACCAGGAAAAACCTGGTTTAAAGTCAGTGGCGTGTTATTCATATGCTATTTTAAGGGCACATGCCTAACCATAATGTAGCGTGTGCACAACGGTGCATACACTTTGCTCCTCTCATCTACACAAATGCAGCAGTTGTTTATTATTGCAATACATAATTAGAAGGAAAAATATTACCACACGAGGAAGTCATTGTGTTGTCCGAAAATGGGAAAAATAGATATACATCTTGTCACGTTTCCTCCTTTGAATGGATAGAGACAGGCGCGAAGGTTGCAATACTCAAATAGCACTTTTATTAAATCATCAAAACAATACTGCCACGTGGGGCTTTCTAAAGGTGCCCTGACTGGGGCAGAAACTGGTGCCCTAACTGGGGCAGAAACTGGAAGCCTAGGGGGACTAGTACTCCGACGGGGGGCCCTATCCAGTGGACCACTGCCCTGAACCTGAGTGCTAGCAGGCCTAGCCTGTATACTGACTGGGGACGCCTGATGTACAGGAAAGCTAGGAGGGGTGGAGGGGTAGCTGGCCTGAGAAATAGGGATGTAACTAGCCTGAAAGCTAGCCTGGGCTCTGGAGGTGCTATCGGGGCATACAATGCTAGCCTGACAACTAGAAAAACAACCAGCCTGGGAGCCGGAGAAGGAACTAACCCATTGGTGGGCGACCAGTCCACTGTTCCAGGAGGAGCGACGGTTGTCTGAGGCAGAGAAGGTGGTGGTGTGGGTACCCACTGTCGGAATGGTTCAAGGCGCATGCCGTCTTGTTGGGCTTCAATCAAACGCTGTTGGAGGTGCTCGCCGAACAAGGGCTCCTCCTGATCCAGCCGTCTGAACGCCACAGTCCCCAGCCATGCCTCCAGATACCTCCGGTTCCACACCTCCTCGTCGTTTCGGATGAAATACTCAGCTTCCTCCTCCTGACGGCGTGTAACGCCGGTACTCCTTCGCTGTCTCATAATTTTGGGTCGATCAATCTGTCACGTTTCCTCCTTTGAATGGCTAGAGACAGGCGCGAATGTTGCAATACTCAAATAGCACTTTTATTAAACCATCAAAACAATACTGCCACGTGGGGCTTTCTAAAGAATAAAACGAAACACTCAGGAACACGTAACAGGAGCACATTGATCGACAAGAGACATCACAAAGCAAACAACCTAAATACACTTCCTAACGAGACACAACTCAACACACCTGGGGCAATGACGTCATAGGCACAAAGGGAACTAAGGCAACGACAGTATACAAATGAGAAGGGAATATAACATACATACTAAACAGACACAAGAGGGAGCCATACCTAGGGGAGAACATAATCTTGACACACATATCGGGATAAACTGAAGACACATGAGGTAAAACTAAAGAACTAAACCACCGTAAAACACTGAATAACAACTAAGGCAACCTATACAAAAGATAAACAATATAACAGGGGTACTAAACCCAGCCCAACTGAGCTGGGTGTGACACATCTAATGTACACATTTACTCAAATTATTCATAATGAATTATTTGCACTGATATACATCAACCTCAAGGGAACCCATTCAATCAAGAAGTATACACACGTAATTTGCGATGCTAATAGTAAAATCACCCATGTCTTTTTTCAGAATTACTCAGGCTCAACCCACTCATTTATGGCAACTTTGCCATGAGGAATGCTCCCTTGGATGGGTGGCTGGGAAGGGGACAACAGCTATCTGTTAAAGACATGGTTAATGATGACACAATTTATGATGCCAGCAAGTGCGTAAAATGCTGTTTAATCAAAAACACACACAAACACGCGGTGTAACCTAATTGAACGAACATTTGGCACACAGAAAATGCGCGTCAGGTGTTTGGATAGAACAGGTACACTACTCAAGTCGCAGCATTCTTTGTGGCTTTATTGTATTTTATGCAACATTTCCATGAATCATGGATGTGTTGAGGACATTAATTAGGAAATATTAGAGAAATTCAGGAGATGTGATGTTTAAATGCTGCAAGCCACTTAAATGCCCAGAAATGCAGAACGGGAGCGGAAAGCTTATTTGACAGAAGAGTAATCTCGGTCTAATGTTAGACTACATTGCAAAAATATTACCATGCATTCATAACCTCGGGATTCAGTGAGAGTGAGTCCAAAACATCGGAAAGTAGGCTATGTCTTGTGACATTTCTTTATTTACATTTTGTAAAAAGAAAAATCAATAGAAAATTGCCGTTATAATAGCAATCCGCCATGGAACAAGCGCGCCTGCTCTTAAAGGGAATGTGAGATGACGATCTGATTGGTTTATTGCACGTTACGCCCAAACCACACCTATGAATAATGAAGCTGCTTTATACCTATTCATTTTAGATATGCGTTGGGCGCAAGAATAATTTATCCCACCGGTAAAATAGCAACAGTGCCCGGGACCCTCCCACAATGTAACTTGCGTTTTGCGTTTGATACTTGCGTTTCAGATCGTTAAAATAGGGCCCATGGACTCCTTTATATTCAATGAGTTGTGTTATTTAGTTGTATTCATTTCATAATATATTGGGTTCTGTTTATGTATTTATTCTATTTTGTTCAGTACTATGCATAGTGTTTGTGTTTCTCCTTATTTATACATATATGTCCATAACTATTCCCTGTAAGGGTTTTACCGCGCCTCTTCCCTACCTGGGGTTGCTGGGAAATAGAGTTCAAGCCAAATGAAGCTGTATTGACTAGATGGGTTTGATTGTGTATTGGGAACAGCCGTGTCCTGTTAGTACACGTGGAGTTCTAGTATATATGCAACCCCAACTAGGGAAGCGGTGTGGATTATTGACTATTGTCCTGGGGCCTCATTTATAAACGTGGGGTATGCACAAAGAAGGCGTACGCCGCTCTCTACGCAATAATTGGGATTTATAAAAAGCAAACTTGACGGGAAAATCTGCGGTTTTTCACGGAAACTCTGACCCATGGGTACGCACAAAAACGGGTGAAATGAGAAATGGCGACACCGCCGGCAGATTTGTGAAACACGTGAAGCTGTCTGAAACTGCAGACCATTTTGTAGCTAAACGAAATCGAAATACTGCCTCTCATTAATAATATGAACATTTCACAAAGCCATTCTTACAATCAACAGCCTGTGGTGGAATACAAATTAAATAAAACAAGATTGTAGCCAACTGAAATGTAAACAAAGACATATTTGCAAAAAGAACACAAACATGTTCTGTAATTATGTTGGCATGTTGTGTAATTCATCCTCATAAATACTATGGTAAACAAAATAATGTTTAAAACATATCCTTGTCGATGCGTCCATCTGGCGGAGCAGTCATACATTAGATTAGATAGATGTCTTCATTTTCGACTGGGAAAAGTTGTGTTCATAAATGTCATCAGCTACGGAATCATGGTGTTCATATATATATGCCATTAGTCCGTTTCATTTCCATCCATCAATTGTTCCATCGTGACGGATGTCTAAACCTCTTCGAAAGCTGGAAATAATTATATTTGCGCATAATCCCATTTACAATACCATGAATACCGACATCTGTAGCTGATCAGATACAATCACCTGCATGGTCATAAAAAGCCATGATGCCAACCCAATGCGTAATGACGCACAATGGCTGATCTTGCGCTGTTAGAAGGTGTGGCAAATGGAAGGATTCGGAGGTAACTCATTTTCAGACAGCAAGAAGACTTGCTGGCAAATGAGGACGAGTGGCTTATTTCCTCGGGGCGTCCTGTTGGACCTCTGTGCCCAGCGTTACAGAGGAGCACTCGGAGAAATCATGCCATGCCAGTCCCACTTCAAGTCCTTACAACACTCAGATTTCTGGCGACTGGCACTTTCCAGAGGGAATTGGCTGACAGGTCTGGGATTTCACAGCCAACCCCTAGCCGGGTTATGCCAGATGTGTTAATAGGTGTAATTGGTGTGTCGCATGATTACATAAAGTTTCCTTACACTGCGGGTGAACAGGCAAACAAAAAGCGCAATTTACAGCTATGTCCAGTTTCCCAAATGTAATCGGTGCTATTGACTGCACTCATGTTGCCATAATAAGGGAACCAAATGAGAATGAAAATGCTTTCATTAATCGAAAGCATTTTCATTCGGTCAATGTCCAAATAATTTGTGATGCAGACATGTTGCTGTAATGTAACCAATTTTCCCCCACCCGTGGCCGACACACTTTCGCGATGAAGCGCTAGACGCTTTGACATCGACTGATATCTGACCACTTTTTATTTGGCCCACTGTACAACTTTCTTACAGCGTCTGCAACCTTTTGCCACTCCAACACCTTTTCGGCATTGGTAATAGGCACACTTTGCCCTTCAAACAACATTTTCCTCCTCTTTTCCACCTCACCAACAATATTTTCTGCTTCACCTTGAGTGAAGTTTCTTTTCTTGGTTTTCCTCTCTCTGTTTGCCATGATTTCTCAATCAATGCATATTAATTTTTGGGCATTTCACTGACTATTTATGGGCAATTTGGCGCCAGTGTTTTGCTTGCTGTAGCTTTATTTTTCTGTGTATGTTGTCGAAATATCTCCTTGTTAATTGTCTATGATCGCCAAACTCTTCTTAACATCAGAGCCTCAGCAGAATTGTTGCTGTCAAAGCATGATTTGGGAGTTCAATTTACCGGTCTCCCTTCCTTCTTACATACTGTACACACAGGCCTGTGTCGCTTGCCCTGTGCCTACTCCCGCAAGAAACGTCCTAAAAGACAGGGAAAGTGGGGAGGAGTACTGGTGAGATAAAAGGCTTACCTGACAACCTCCTATGTGACTGAGCATCTCCTTTTTAATGGTGGATGGTGCCGTTCTCCAGTTGTCCGCTGGTTACCGGATCCTGGACGTCGGTGGATCCGGCCTGTCGTTCCTGGTCTGACTGCTGTTCCCTACCTGCCGACCAGGCCTCCGATACCCTGGCGGATACGGACCTCCAGAAGCGGCGCGAACCACAGCAACCTTAGGCCATTGGGCAGAGCCCCAACATCGTCCAGCGGGGTGCTTACTCTTCATATGGCTCTGATTAATGTCAGATCATTATCAAACAAGTCATTTCTGCTAAATGACTTCTTCACCTCCCGTGAGTTGGATTTCATGTTTCTCACAGAAACCTGGCTCCGTGTCGGTGAGTTTACACCTTTCTCAGAACTTCTTCCTCCTGGGTGTCAATTTCTCAGCTCCCCTCGGACCACCGGTAAAGGTGGAGGTTTGGCGTCTGTATTCAAGTCCTTCTTTCTTTGTCAGCAGACACCATCTGACATTTACGGTAGCTTCGAGCTGCAATTATTTGAGTTCAATCAACCTTTTCCTGTGCTATGCGCAGTGGTGTTGTCACGTTTCCTTTTTTGAAATGGATAGAGACAGGCGCGAAGGTTGCAATACTCAAATAACACTTTTATTAAATCAACAAAACAATACTGCCACGTGGGGCTTTCTAAAGAATAAAAGGAAACACATAGGAACACGTAACAGGAGCACATTGATCGACAAGAGACATCACAAAGCAAACAACCTAAATACACTTCCTAACGAGACACAACTCAACACACCTGGGGCAATGACGTCATAGACACAAAGGGAACTAAGGCAACGACAGTATACAAATGAGAAGGGAATATAACAGACATACTAAAGAGACACTAGGGGGGGCCAAAACATCATACACTGGTACAGAACCATATACATAATACACAGACCAAAACAGTACAACCAAACCACCGTAATCATATACTGAACTCAGGGGACAACAGAACACAAAAGGGGAAGCAAATATACAGCCCCAAACAGGGCTGGACGTTACAGGTGTACTGCCCACCTAAGTTCAATAAGGATTTTATAGCAGACTTTGCAGACTTCTTAGCAGAGATTATGTTTAAATATGATCGTATTTTAATTGTTGGTGATTTTAACATACATGTATGCTGCGAGAATAGACCCTTGGTTAAAGATTTTATGAATCTTATTGACTCTCTTAATCTCATACAGTCAGCTATTGGTCCGACGCATGAAAAAGGACACACATTGGACCTTGTGTTGTCTTACGGTCTCTGCGTTCATATCGATGAAATATGTGACACTTGTATATCTGACCATCTGCCTGTTTTGTATACTGTAGAAATTCCCTGCTCTAAGGTTGCAACTTGTGTTCCTGCACGTCGCCTGCGTGCGTTTAACCCGGAAATTACGTTGCAGTTTTCAAATGCTTTTAAAGAGTCTATGCTCTTTAACCTGAATGGCTATTATGATTTCAGTGGTGAGGAGCTTACTACCCTTTTCAACTCTACTAGCATTGATATCTTAGACTCTGTGGCACCTCTTAGGACTAAACGCTCTAAGTCATTCTCAGAGCCATGGCTGAATGAAAATACACATTCTCTCAGGCGCTCATGTAGACAAGCTGAGAGGAAGTGGAAAAAGGATAAACTCCAGGTCTCCCTCGGAATTCTATGGGACTGTCTTTCAAATGATCAGAAAGCAGTAAAAACTGCAAAATCTCAATTTATATCTGACCTTGTTTCCAACAACAGTCGTAGGCCCCAGGTTCTCTTCAGTAATTTGAATTCTCTTATAAATCCTGAGTCAGTTTGTATTGTGCCAACACCTGCATTATGTGAAAATTGTATTAATTATTTTATTGGAAAGATTTCTGTTGTTAGATCCTCATCGTCTTCTTTTTCCATAGACCCTTCTGTTCCTCCTACATTTTCAGCTGTCTTCAACCAGTTTGAGCCTGTATCACTCTCTTTATTATCAGAGGTAGTCCATAATATGGGGGCTACAAACTGTCCTCTAGACAGTATTCCTGCTCATATTCCAAAATATGCTTTTAATACAGTTGGGCCTAGCATTCTTAATTTGATTAATTCTAGCCTCACTTTAGGGTGTTTTAACTGCTTTTAAACACGCTGTAGTGCAGCCTCTTATCAAAAAGGCAAACTTGGATCCCCATGTTCTCTCCAATTTTAGACCGATTTCTAAGCTACCTTTTCTATCAAAGGTTTTGGAGAAAATAGTTCACAATCAATTAAAAATCTTCTTAGACAGCCATGGTATCCAGGAGAAGTTTCAGTCCGGTTTTAAATCACGCCATAGTACAGAAACTGCCCTTTTAAGAGTTTTTAATGGTCTTCTTTTAACCGTTGATTCAGGGAACTCTGCTATCCCCGTGCTCTTAGACCTCACAACTGCCTTTGACACTGTGTATCATAGGATCCTATTATCATGCCTTGAACACTGTGTAGGCATCAAGGGTACTGCCATGAAATGGTTTCAGTCATACCTGACAGGCAGGAGTTTTTCAGTTCATCTAGCCGAATATTCTTCAACCACAGCCCCCCTCACCTGTGGGGTCCCTCAAGGTTCCATTTTGGGCCCAATGCTTTTTTCGCTGTATATGCTGCCCCTTGGGGTCCATTTTTAAGAAGCACAATATCCCCTTTCATTGCTTTGCAGATGACATACAAATCTATTTGCCAATAAAAAACACTAGTAAAGACTCCTTGCAGCCTTTGTTAGACTGCTTAAAGGATGTCAGAAGCTGGATGGACTTAAACTTTCTAACTCTGAATTAAAGTAAGACTGAGATTGTAACCTTTTCTGACTTGTTGGCAAATCCTCTGGGTATTATTGGCCCTTTAGGTTCCCAAAGTAGACCCTTTGTTAAGAATCTTGGTGTTATTGTCGATAGCTCTTTTAAACTTGATAGGCAGATCAGCTTAGTTGTTAAATCTAGCTTTTTTCAGTTAAGATTGTTAGCAAAGGTAAAAGCCTCTCTCTCCTAAAGATCTGGAGATAGTTATCCACGCTTTTATTACTTCTCGGCTAGATTATTGCAATTCTCCGTACGTAGGTATAGAACAGTCCTCACTTCGTCGCTTGCAGCTAGTACAAATTGCAGCTGCCCGTCTTTTAACTGGAAGAAGAAAGCGTGACCACATAACGCCGGTTTTGGCCTCCCTTCACTGGCTTCCGGTTCGCTTTAGCATTGATTTTAAGGTCCTGCTGTTTGCTTTTAAGGTTTTAAATGGGCTGGCCCCCGCGTACCTGTCGGAACTCCTACACCACCATAGTCCAGTTAGAGCACTGAGGTCTGCTAACCAGATGCTCTTGGAGGTCCCAAAACTCAGACTAAAAAATAGGGGGGGTCGAGCTTTTGCGGTGGTTGCCCCGATTCTGTGGTATGGCCTTCCACTGCACATCAGAGCTGCGCAGTCTCTGCATATTTTTAAATCGCTGCTCAAGACACACTTTTTTGCTCTGGCTTTTAATACAACTTGATCTTGACATCTGTTTTCTTTTTGTGTTGCTATTTCTGTTTTCTGTTATTTTTCAATTGTTACTTAATCTTATCTTGCTTAGTGTATAATACTATTGTTCTTATGGTTGTATGTATGTATATGTATATGTGTATGTATATGTATATATATATGTGTATGTATATGAGTATATATGTGTATATATATATATATATATATATGTATGTATTTATATGTGTGTGTGTGTATATGTATGTAGGTGTGTATATGTGTATATATAGATAGTATATTTTTATCCTGTTCAGCACTTTGGTCAACTACGGTTGTTTTAAATGTGCTATAAAAATAAATTTGACATTGACATTGACAATTATAGGCGTGACATGCAGCCGCAAAAGCTGCGCCACATTTAGAGTTGAGTATGGGGACTATCATATGCCGGCTACTACCACCATGCCGGCACACAGCAGAAAGAGCCTGGGAGGAGTCGGCATATGATAGTCCCCATACGGCCACATGGGGACTATCATATGCCGGCTACTACCACCATGCCGGCACCCAGCAGAAAGAGCCTGGGAGGAGTCCAACTCGCCTCTATGTGGGACGTGGATTCCGACCTGGCGGAGGATTATGTGGATGATTACCGGGGTCTCCTTAAGGATTTTTTAGGGGGGGCTATGGGGAGTAGGGGCAGGTGACCACAACCCCATTCGGCAGCCCAGCTCTGAAGGGACAGCCAGGGCTGGCGGCATCAGCAACCTCGAGAGACCCGATGGCTCCGTGGGTGCCCACCACAACACCATGGTGGGTATACTCAGAGGTTCCTCCACCCACGGAGCCCATGCCGGAGCTGATGCTGTCATCTTACCATCATGCCCTGGCTAAACATGGAGAGGAGCAGTGCGACGAGCAGGGGCCAGCTCAACCAACCCTCCAGGCCGAGGCCCCAGCTCTGCCGGCCCACCAGGAAGGGGACCTGGAAGGTCTCCTTCTACCTCCACCACCAGGGTTTGGAGATGACCCAGTAGTTGCTTCTCTGCCGGACACAGGGCCCCCTGCTGCTTCTCCGCCGGACACAGGGCCCCTGCTACTTCTCCGCCGGACACAGGGCCCCCTGCTGCTTCTCCGCCGGACACAGGGCCCCCTGCTTCTTCTCCGCCGGACACAGGGCCCCCTGCTTCTTCTCCGCCGGACACAGGGCCCCTGCTACTTCTCCGCCGGACACAGGGCCCCCTGCTGCTTCTCCGCCGGACACAGGGCCCCCTGCTGCTTCTCTGCCAGACACTGGGCCCTGGCTGCTGCTTTGCCTCCTCCGGATGATCCTGGGCCCCCTGTTCAGCCTGACCCTGGGCCCCCTGTTCGGCCTGACCCTGGGCCGCCAGTTAGGCCTGGCCCTGGACCCCACTGTTCCTTCTGGCCCGGGCTTCATTCCCCTGCCTGCCTTCCTGGAGCGGGTGGCTGGCCGGCGACCTCCGGCTGGGTGAGTACCTGGGTGGGCTCTGACTGGAGTGGGGTGGGTTTGTGGCCCTCCCTGTTTGCCTGCCCTCCCTGGCGTGGATGGCTTTGGGGGGGTAATGTCACCCCTGCCCAGCAGATGGCAGGGGTCAACATGAACTCAGATATGGACTCCTTTATATTCAGTGAGTTGTGTTATTTAGTTGTATTCATTTCATAATATATTGGGCTCTGTTTATGTATTTATTCTATTTTGTTCAGTGCTATGCATGGTGTTTGTGTTTCTCCTTATTTATACATATATGTCCATAACTATTCCCTGTAAGGGTTAACCGCGCCTCTTCCCTAGCTGGGGTTGCTGGGAAATAGAGTTCAGTCCAAATGAAGCTGTATTGACTAGATGGGTTTGATTGTCTTTTGGGAACAGCCGTGTCCTGTTAGTACAAGTGGAGTTCTAGTATATATGCAACCCCAACTAGGGAAGCGGCGTGGATTATTGATTACTGTCGTGGTGAATGTGCTGTTTGTCTCCAAGGTCGGTCCGGAACTAATGTTATGTTTCATGTTGTGAAAAGTAAGTCGTCTACTGTGTTTTGTATGTGCGTCAAGTGAGTATATGTATACATGTTATTCATGCCCGTTACCCTGTACGTCAAAAGGAATATGTATATCGTAAGTGTTAGCCAACCAGCTTCCTGTGCAGCTGTTAATAGCACGTAGGCTATCTCTCAGTAGGCTTGTAATAGCATATTGACTAGATTGTACCCTGCAACCTGCTAGCACTGTTTACCAGACCAACCTGAATAAACATACCAGCTTGTATATTTACCATGTCTGCCTGCGTCCTCCTCTCTACACGACACCAACTTAAACTGTGACATTGAATCAAAATAGTCATGAATATTTAAAGCTGCACTATGTAACATTCCAATCATTTGTCCTGTCGGCCAAATATAACAATTACATTTTTTACTGTGTATATATGTATTTTTAACGGAACACATGAATAATGCGGACGATAACCAATTTCCGAAAAGTTTATGTTTTCAACTTCTGGATCCAAAATGCTAGTTCATAAAGTTTACTAGTCCTAAAACATAATTTTTGTAGTTTTTTGTAGTTGGTCTGGACTTCCCTAAAATGTCCCTTTATTCACTAATAATTAAACCATTCACTATTGATGCTGTGTGGATTAGGGAAGTTAAACTACAGATCGGGAATTTAGCTTTCAAGGTACTTCCCTTTTTTCCCATACTGTAATAGTGACACTATATAAATATTTATTGCCTTTGCAGAAAACGTTGTGGGGAATCCCTTCCATTAAGATGAACATACACAGCACACACAGAACCCAATCAACACATTAACATTAAATACTGCAGTTTAGCTAATCGTGATCATTGGTAATCTATTTAGAGTCTTTAAGACTACTGTGAAGCAGTTGAAGATTAGTTAGACTGCTTAACCTTAAACAGGAAACATTAGTGGTTTTCTGCAATGATGACATAGTGTCTGCTTGATAAGTAGAGAGCCTAGACAGTACAGTGAATCATGAGAGTGAGTAAACACTCCTGAGGAATTTTGTAATGAAATCGTTTATTTTTCTCTGCACAAGCTTCTTGTACAAGTTAATGATTCTCTTATCTGTCCACAGGATGTTGTTTCAGAACTGTACAGGTGGTTTCCAATGTTTTTTGGCTATCTTTAATCTGGTCTTCCTGTTTTGTCTTCCTGTTTTTGAGGATTACCAATTTTCACAATATGCTCCTGTGGCAGAGCTTAGTCAGTGACTCCATTCCCCACTGACTCAGTTGTTTTGTTCCAGTTTCTTCCGAACTGTTCATGTCATCACCTGTGTTCACCCAATGAACTTTGTGTTCTTCATCAACCATGCACACCAGTTATCAATGATAATCAACACTACATTGATCATCACTACAGTAGTTTAATTCCTGTGTTTGTCTCGTCATTTGTCGATCATTGTGGCTGTATGTATGTGTTTGTACCCGATAGCTCTGCAGACATATTTCTACTCCTACCTGCTTGTATGCAGATGGTCTTTATTTTGCCAGGCTGTGCTAGTGATTTATACAGTGTTACGAGTTCATCTGTTTCAGTCCTTTATGGATTCAAATACATTTGACAGCTCCTTCCTTCTACCCGCTCTTACACTAATGGTGAAAATCTTGAGGTAAATGCTCTGAAGTCTTGATACCGTAATTCCTCTTTCAGAGACCCGCTTAAAATAAAGCTCTCAAAATTGTAGGCTATTTCTTGATATTTGAAAATATGAAAAAAGGGGTCTAGGGATAGATGGATAAACAACCCAACCCATGATGTGTGGTATGGCAATGCGCAGAACTTTAATGGATAGACCCTTGACTGGATCCAGTCCCTGAAACAGGCTAGATAAGCCCAATAACCATGGATGCGCAAAGATACATCCTAATATATTTTAAATTAAAATACATACATTTTAATTGTATCAAAATAAACTACAAAATACAGCAATGACACCATTTATTAAAATGAAATACTATATTTTTGCATTTAAAAAATACTCAAAATACTTTCACAAGGGACCATGAAATCACTTTTCATACATTCCACTTATTGGCTTATTTGATCTATCCATTCACCAGTACACTGACTTAGTTTATGCTCCTATCTACATTTTACAGTACATTTTGTGCAATTTAATAAGTTAATAAAGTACAGGGACATCCCCCTGGAACAACTTAGATGAAAGTGTCTTGCCCAAGGACCCAACAACATTTGGCAGAGTCAGGAATCAAACCGGCAAACTTCCAACTACAAGTCTGACTCCCTAACCACTGACCTACTTTATATGTGTCACGCTTGCACAATGGGAACAGGCAGGGAGCTTGGTAGTACAAATGAAAATGTTTTTAATTTGAACTGAAACTATCCCGTAGGAGTCAAACAAGTATAGAACCCAACTGATTAAACTCAGAGAAATGATCAGGACTAATACATATTCTAAATAAGGCATACTAAATGTAACATTGGTGTCTATCGGTGAACATAGAGTACTCACAGGAATCAGGAACATGGAGACTAATACCATAAGACAGAAGGCAACATAACAAATCACAATGACCAGCACTAAAACTAAAACTAAGGTGAACTTAAATAGGGAACTGATTACAAAGGGGGTGCATCTGATATGGTAAAGAATGCAGGGGATTGGATAAATAAACCATGTGTGTGGAAGAAGAAAGTACAAGAGGGGAAAAGGTCTGATCTTGTCTGTCAACCATGTATCAAATATATCACATGGATGACAAAAATACGGATAAACAGAAATATACCAATTTCATCTGAGAACAAAAAAACTGGTTGCTGTTCCATATAAATTACAAAATTCCTGAGAAGAAATTTTTGATGTTCCGATCCCATGGCATAACACTTTTAGATTAATACGCAAAACAACACCAGACTCAAAAATTTGAATATTTCAATTCAAATTATTATACATAATTCTGTCAACAAATAGAAATCTATACAAGTGGGGAATACAATCTACAAGGAAGCAGAATCTGTAGATCATCTTTTTCTGGTACTGTCCATATGTAGCATGTTTTATGGTCACAGGTACAAGAATGGATGGATAAATGCAATATTTATCTTGAATTAACATTACAAATAGCAATACTTGGAGACTTAAAATGTAATAGTCTGACAATTAATAATACAATAATTATTTTAGCAAAAACATTTATCCTTAATTCCAAATCGGTGAAGTCATTGAAAATAGAAAGATTTCATAATTATGTGAAGCATCACAGTACAGTAGAAATATACATGGCCAATAGAAACTCAAAAAGAATGTGGCTGAGAGATAGATGGGCAACATTGAATTTAAATAAAGAGTTGATCAAATAAAACCAAGATCTGTAAAATGCACAAGATTTACAAATATTGTAAAAATAACACATTGGATTATATGAATTATGTGGTGAATGGAAAATAATGATTGAGTTAAATGTTAAATTGGCAAAATGTAGTTGGTCTCAACTATTGGTCAGGGTCAGGTAAAAGTTAGGATGGGGGTAAAATATAGAAAGCAATAATATAAAAAATTTGTGGGATTGGAAATGATGCATATTTTAGAATGAAGACATTACCTATGTCAAATACTGAAGCTGATCCTTCTCCTAATCAAAAAATAATAAATAAATAAAAAAATATCATGTGATAACAAAAAAGCAGGAACAAAACTAAATACCGGAAGTACATTCTAAGGGCATAAAAATCCATACCTAATCCATAGCTGGAATGGATTAAACAAACCATGAACTGGCAAAAAACGTTATAGAACCCCC
The DNA here is from genome assembly GCA_016801145.1 of Umbra pygmaea. NCBI lineage: Eukaryota > Metazoa > Chordata > Actinopteri > Esociformes > Umbridae > Umbra > Umbra pygmaea. The sequence goes on along the minus strand of JACXGM010009127.1, from coordinate 10,952 downwards.
CCCCCCCCCCCCAAGGCGCATCTCCTGAGGCACCATAACAGCAGGGAGGCGAAGAAACAGGAAAGGACCCTGAATAGGACCGGGCAGCTGAAAGCCAGGCACGAGGAGGCCAGACCAACATGAGAGGTCAGCAGAGGCCAGGCCGCAGGGGAGCCTGGCGGAGGCCAGACCAACCGGAGAACCCGGCGGAGGCCAGGCAGCAGGGGACCCTGGCGGAGGCCAGACGGGAGGAGGCCAGACTGGAGGAGGCTTGGCAGGCCGAGGCAAAGGCCATATGCACAGGGAAAGGGGCGGGAGCAGAAACTGGCACAGGGACCGGGGCACACACGGGCACGGGGACCGGGGCATGCATGGGCACAGGGACCGAGGCATGCATGGGCACAGGGAAAGGGGGTAGAGCAGGACATGGCACAGGGAAAGGGACAAGTATGACAACTCAGACAAACAGGTGAACCAAGGTAGGCTGGGGGAACAAAGCAGTATCAGGAACTGGAATGTTTAGTGTGTCTGGCAGTCGGGGTGCGAAATCTGGCGGTCGGGGTGCGACCTCTGGCGGTCGGAGTGCGACCTCTGGTGGTCGGGGTGCGGCACTAGTGACTCAAACGTGGGCACGGATGGGGCCTACTCGACCTATAGGGGTCCTTACATGTGAGCAAAGGCCCCTTCCAACCATCTTGGGACTCTGATCGGCGGCCACCTTGGGACTCTGATCGGCGGCCACCTTGGGACTCTGATCGGCGGCCACCTTGGGACTCTGATCGGCGGCCATCTTGGGACTCTGATCGGTGGCCATCTTGGGACTTTGATCGGCGGCTATCTTGGGTCTCTGATCGGCGGCCATCTTGGGATTCTGATCGGCGGCCATCTTGGCCTGAGCAGAGGAGGTTGGCTTCCCTGTACCTTGTCGACTGGAAGGTCTACTAGGTGCTTGGTGTTGACTTGACACCGCTAGGTATCCCACCCGGAGACTAGGGGGTGCCATCAGAGCCATGAGGAAACCAAACCGGCTGCAGTATGGGAACATTCCCCAAATTTCCCATGACAGCTGTTGCCGGTTGGTGAGTGAGGTCTGTAAGGCACTCCTCGTCTTCCTCAGGGCTGTCCTCATCTCCATAAAGGTGTTTGATGGATTCCCAGTCAACGTAGGTCAAGCCATATCTTTTTAATCCCAATTCCTCCTCCTCTGAACTGAAATCCTCAAAAAAAATGTAGACAGGTGCATAAATTTGGACACCCCTACAGAAATATAACATCAAAATTTGGGTAAACCTCCTTTAGCAGAAATAACAGCCTATAGATGCTTCCTATAGCACCACATGAGTGTCTAGATTCTGGATGAAGGTATTTTGGACAATTCCTCCTTGCAAAACATCTCCAGTTTAGTTAGGTTTGATCATTGCCAAGCAGCCCACTTTCAATAACCCCAAAGATATTCAATGATATTCAGGCCTGGGGACTGGGACGGCCATTCCAGAACATTGTACTTGTTCCTTTGCATAAATGCCATAGTATATTTTGAGCAGTGTTTTGGGTCGTTGTCTTGTTAAAATATCCAGCCCTTGTGTAACTTCAACTTTGTGACTTATTCCTCTACATTATTTTATGTATCTGCTGATAATGAGTGGAATCCATGCAACCTTCAACTCTAACAAGATTCCCAGTATTGGCACTGGCCACACAGCCCCACAGCATGATGGAACCTCCACCAAATGTTACTGTGGGTAGCAAGTGTTTGTCTAGCAACCCTGTATTCTTTTGCCGCCATGCAAAATGCCCCTTGTTATGACCAAATAACTCCATCTATGTTTCATCAGTCCACAGCACATTCTTCCAACATGAAGCTGGCTTGTCCAAATGTATGTTTGGATAACTTAAGCGACTCGGTTTGTGGCGTGTATGCAGAAGTGTTTTTTTTTCTGCATCACTCTGACGTACAGCTTCTCTCTGTGTAAATTGCGCTGAATTGTTGAACGATGCACAGCTTACATCTCTGCGATAGCTTTTTGTAGCCTTCCCCTTTATGTTGAACAATCTTTGTTTTCAGGACATTTGAGAGTTGTTTTGAGGCCCCCATGTTTCCACTCTTCAGAAGAGAGTCAAAGAGAACAACAACTTGCAAGAGGCCACCTTAAATACCTTTTCTCATGATTGGATGCCCCTGTCTATGAAGTTCAAGGCCTAATGAGCTTAGCAAACCAATTGTGTGCTCCAATTAATCATGCCCATGTTTATGCCCCTGTCTAATTTCATTTTGATGCATGTTGCACATTTTCTGTTAATCTAATGAACCTCATTTCAAAAACGAATTATTCATTCAGTTTTTGATAGATCAAAATGAAATTGCTGATCCAAACACCCAATTATTTATAAATGAAAATCATGGAAATTGTCAGGGGTGCCTAAACGTTTGCATACAACTGTAGCCCATAGATTCTCTATGGTGTTCAGTTCAAGCGAGTTGGCTGGCCCTTCAAGCACAATATTACTTACCATGTTCAGATAACCAGTCCTGCTGGAAAAGGAAATCAGCATATCAATAAAGCTTGTCAGCTGATAGAAGCATAAAGTACTCTAATATCCCCTGGTAGATAGCTGCATTGACTCTGGACTTGATGAAACTCAGTGGACCATAACTAGCAGATGACATGGCACCCCAAAGCATAATAGACTTTTGAAACTTCACACTGGACTTTAAGCAACTTGGATTCTGTGCCTCTTCATTCTTCCTCCAGAATCTGGGACCTTGATTTCCAAATGAAATGGAAAATGTACTTTCTTCTGAAAAGAGGAACTTGGACAATTGATCAACAGTAAGAGGCTTCTGGCGTTGTCTCTGGTTCAGGAATGGCTTGACACTAAGAACGTAACACTTGTCGCCCATATTCTGGACATGTCTGTGGATAGTGGCTCTTGATTCAATGACTCCAGTCTCAATCCACTCCTTGTGAATGTCCCCCAAGTTCTTGAATTAGCTTTGTGTGACAATCTTCTCAATGCTGAGGTCATCCCCGTTGCTTGGTCACATTTTCCTTCTATTCTTTAGACTGTTTCCCCGTTGACTGTTCACAGAGATACAGCACTCTGTGAACAGTCAGCCCTTTCAGCAATGACCTTCTGTGGCTTACCCTCCTCGTGGGGGGTGTCAATGAGTGTCTTTCTTTTTAGTAAAATCTGTGTACACAAACAATGTTCTCAATGCTTGAGTTCATGTGTACAGCCCCTGGTGATTCTTTGAGCAAAGTTTCATGTTGTGTCGAGCCTCCTTAATGTTTTAAAAATAGCCATTTTAATGTTATCATATTAGGGTCCCTATCCCTCCTGTTTAAAAGCAATTTGACCAAAACCAAAAATAGGGAAAATCTTAAAAGTGGCATTTCCGTCAAAATTATGCATTTAAAACAAAAGTTTGACTTGTGTACATTCAAAAAAAGGCCTTAAGTTGCATTTTGGTGAGAGTTAAGTTTTTATTTGTAGAAAATAAAGACATACAAGTGTTTTGCCAACATCTGTCAGGTCTGATGGTGTATGACCTATATAATTTGTCAATGATGCAGAGGATTGTGAGTTCAAAACTCTTGTATACTAGTAGGTCTATACCCATTTATTGTTTGAAAGTATTTCATAATAAAAGAGATGTTATTCATAGCTATACCATAAATACATGTAACTGTATTATTATAATTATTTTGATTTATTTTGGATTTAACAGACTACACAATCCAAAAGATAACATGTTAAAGTGTGAACACTAATTTCCAACATTGTCCTTGGTGATAAAACATTTTACACATGACAAAGACCTATTACAGGACAAAAACAATAACATTTAACACAAATCATCCAAGGTTCAAGAGCATTCTAAAATCAGAAAATCACAGATAACACAAAATAATCAGTCTACTCTAATTAAAAAGATTGCTTACTCTATTCCATTAAAATGCCTTGACCAGATGTCTAAAAGCCCCTCTGGTATTTATTACAATTTTGAGGAAAAGCGACAGATTATTCCACTGCTGCATTGTTGACTCTGGGCACTTTACAAGACCGGACACTGGCCCTAGTATTGTGATTATGCTGTGTATGAACCATTTTTATAAGTGTAAATATTTGGGAGCAGAGCCATTTATGACATTATACATATGATTGAACTTTAACTGCTCCACTCTAACATGTACTGTCAGCAGTCCGACCCTTTTAAAAGCATCTCATTATGAGTCCATTAAGGTAGCGGATAACATTATTTTCCATCACTTGCAGTCTGTTTTTAAGTTTAACTTATAACCCACAGTACCAAGCAGAACATGCATAATCAAAATGACATTGAATCAGTAAAACAACCAGTAATGTTTTAAGAGATCTAGATGCCTTGTCCTGCGATACAGGAAATTCAGTTTACTGGCACACTTGAATAATATTTTGTCAGCAATAGATTTACAGGATAATGACTGCTCTAATGTTTACCCCAGGTACAGTGCCTTTGCAAAAGTATTCAGCCCCCTTGAACTTTTCATCCTTTTGCCACATTTCAGGCTTCAAACATAAAGATATGAAACTGTAATTTTTTGTGAAGAATCAACAACAAGTGGGACACAATCATGAAGTGGAACGAAATTTATTGGATATTTCAAACTTTTTTTGGCCTGTAATTTACATCATCTGTTTCTATGATGTAACTTACAGGCCTCTCATCTTTTTAAGTGGGAGAACTTGGACAATTGGTGGCTGACTAAATACTTTTTTAGTAGATTTCCTCTGCCTTCAAAAGTAGCAAAAAAATATTTGACCATTTGCGCTACAAATATTCCCTCAGAACGTGTGTTCAGTGCTGCAGGTAATGTTGTTACATCTTTCTGGGCCTCCCTTACACCTGACAAATCAACATGCAGGTTTTTCCAGCAAAAAATATGAAGACTGGGATGTAAAACCATAACTTAGTCTATATTTCATTTTGCATTTATTTATTTATAAATGTGTTCCTTACAATGTTCAATTGCCTTAGCCTCTAGTGTATGCGTGAACGTCTGTGTGTGTGTGTGTGTGTGTGTGTGTGTGTGTGTGTGTGTGTGTGTGTGTGTGTGTGTGTGTGTGTGTGTGTG
>JACXGM010009126.1:7247-28086 GCA_016801145.1 Umbra pygmaea | reverse complement strand
ACACACACACACACACACACACACACACACACACACACACACACACACACACACACACACACACACACACACACACACACACACACACACACACACACACACACACACACACACACACACACACACATACAAACCCTTTCCGAGTGTCCATTATTCCCAGTTCCCAATGTTGCCACAAAAAAATTTATAATCACACACTACGTTCAGAACTTGGGTTTAGTTCAGTCTACACTAATACCTTATTACTTAAACAAAGCACTGATTTACAGTTTTTTTACTTTGCAACTAATTTCAGAACTAATTTTTCAAAACTCTAGACACAACTCAATGGTCATTACTTCTAACACACTGTCCAATGTTCAAAACATTGCATTGTGCATTCATATATTTTCAGAAACCTTGCACTTGCAGAATCATTGGTTCAAATAACTAATCTATCATGAAATACCATTAGAACATTCATTTAGATCACCCACACATAAGACACTGATAGTTTCACTCTGTAGTTTTTTGTACAATTACTAAATATTGTAGTACAAAATATGTGATACATGGTTCATTATGGTACTACATAGAAATACATAATTGTAAAAGGATGAGAACAGAGAATACTACAAACACTGTCAAAGTTGGCATAGTGTAAGGAAGGGAGACCAGCCAGGAGTACAGTTGTTGTAGTTCAATGAAGATCCAAGGGAGAATGAACAACAGCTTACGGATGTATATCACCATACAGGGAGTATGCACAACAAGTATATAATCTAACATGCTATGCTCTATCGCAGCATAGATGCAAAATAGGCTATACAGAGTGTACGCTTTAATCAAAATATATAGCTCACATTACTTACAATACATAGTGGGTAAAGCACTTCCAGTACCACACAATAATCCAAACACAGCAATCAACCGTTTTCCCCTAGACACTAAAAAACTGCACCAATCATCAATGAACCGCATAACACCCCTGGACACCAGGGGCCTCATGTATAAACGTTGCGTACACACGAAAAGCTTGCGTACGCTGGTTTCCACGTACATGGTGTGATGTATAAAAATGTACTTGACGTGAGAATATGCGGGCCGTCACGGAAACTTTTGAGCAGGCGTGAGAATGTGCGGGCCGTACGCAAAGTCTTGTCTTGCTCTGTAACGTGATAAAATTCTAACTGAAAAGTGACATAACTCACCAAACATAAATAAAGTTTCCACTACAGTTACTGTCATACGTCTATGATGTTGACTATTCTAAAAACATAATTACATCCGCTAATAAATGTTTGATCATTGATGTGGATGACTCACATCAAAATGCCAAAACTTAAACGGGAAATGCTATTACCTTAATCTGCCACCACTCAATAACTTCTGTTAAAATTGAGGGTGTCAAACGAATGACAAAAACATTCAGGAAATGCATGTCACCGTCTATATGGTGAACATTGCACAAGGCACATATTATTTACCACCAATGAAATATATACTCGCTGTGCAGCTACAAGATTGGCATAGGAAAATGCAATTGTCTCTGTGAGCCTGACTTTAACTCATCCATAACGCACAGGAGGCATGACGCCCGGATCCACCTCCAGTAACAGTTGTGCAAAATCACTCACTGTTGATGCTCAATTGATTCTGTGGATTATGTGTAAATAAGTGAACAAGGTGTGGGAAATCAGGTGTAGCCTATAAAAAGGCGCGTAAATTATGCTGCTATACTTGATGCGCAATGGCTGCTCTGGCACTGCTAGAAGACATTGCAAATAGGAGAATCCGGAGAGAGCGTGTGTTCAGAGACCAAACGGATTTGCTGGCCCGCGATGATGACTGGTTTATGAGTCGATTCAGGTTGCCAAGGGTTATCCTGTTGGAACTCTGTGCTGAGCTTGGGCCGGCTTTAGAACGTGAGACAGCAAGGAACCACGCGTTACCTGTCCCTTTGCAAGTTCTCACCACACTGGGCTACCTCGCAACCGGCGCTTTTCAGAGAGAGCTGGCTGACCGGTCAGGCATTTCCCAACCATCACTGAGCCGCGCCACGGCAGCTGTATGGAACGGTCTCATCTGTTTGTCACCCAGGTACATATAATTTTCCTTCACTGTTGGTGAGCAGGCCAACATTAAACTGCAATTCGCAGCAATGAGACGATTTCCAAATGTAATCGACTGCACTGACATTGCTATAAGGGCACCATCTGATAATGAATACGCGTATGTGAACAGAAAACACTTCCACTCTGTAAATGTGCAAGTGATCTGTGATGCGCAAATGTGTTTGACAAATGTTGTGGCACGGTGGCCTGGCTCTACTCATGATTCATTTATCCTGCGAAATAGCAGTGTGGGGAACAGACTTCAAGCAGGGGCTGTGCAGGATGGCTGGCTTATTAAAAATATATGTAATTTATCATCAATAGGCTACGGTAAAATAAGGCAATGAGCTTGTATTGGCATCTGAGTAAGTGGTTACTGTATACCCATAGGTGACTATGGTTACCCATTGCAAACTTGGCTCCTCACCCCGCTCACAAATCCCCAGAATGAGCAAGAGCGGCGATACAATGATGTACATACTCGGGCTCGGTCAGTGGTGGAGTGGACCATAGGGCAGCTGAAAGGCCGTTGGCGCTGCCTGGATAGAACTGGTGGCATGCTACTTTACAGCCCACAGAAGGTGTGTCGCATTGTGCTGGCATGCAGTGTGCTGTACAATGTGGCAAACAAATGTGGTGTGTCTCCGCCACAGACCGAAGCAGTGATGGGCGAACCCGAACTGGATCCCCCGAACATTGGACCCAATGCAGCAGCCTTACAGCTTCGGTTAGAGGTCATACAAAGAATGTGAAAAAGCAAGACAAGGTGCATTTACTTTTTGAGGTATTTTATTGCGTCACATAATTTAGTCAGCCCATCATTAAGTTGTCTAAATTCGCGAACTATTTCCCTCATGGTGCTGACAATTTCATTTTGTGACTGCAGCACAGCATCGGTGAGGACACGGCCAGTCTGGCGTCCCTCATCAGCGGAGGCCCACGGCACAGCTGATCCATTCCACAGACTGTCGCCTGCCGTGGAGGTGCTGGGCACACATGGGTCCCTCTCCCCCTCCTTCTCCTCCTGGGTCTCCCTCGTGCCGGACGCCTCAGTTTCCACATTCTCTAAAATAAATGACATTACATCAGTTGGTTGAGTCTGCTTCTTTTACTTTTTCATTTGGACGGAAATGTGTTTTTTAACTGGTCTTTGAATGTGTCTGAGTCATGGTGTATTTCATACTTACCAGGATGAATGTTTGAGTCCCTCTCACATGCTGGCAGAACTCCAGCTATAAGTGCCTCGCCGATAATTGCAGCCACCCTTTCCTCCTGTGGCGTGAGCGCAGGTGCTCCCGACCCCCCACCTGTAGCTGCCACACTTTTACGATGCGCCACCACTCGTTTTTTAATTTCGACTTTGACATCCGACCATTTCTTCTTTATTTCTGCCATGGTCCGGTTCTCCGAACTTACAGCATTTACGGCCCTAGTGACACTTTCCCACTCCGCCAATTTTCTTTTGTTGCTAATTCCTGATGACAGGCCGCCAAACAGGGCACATTTCCTCGCCTCCACCTCTGTTATTAGCAACTCGATCTCACAGTCTGTGAAATTTAAATTTTTTCCGTGTTTCGCCATTGTAATTCAAAAGAGAAAAGACCTCAGGAGCATATTTATAGGCCATTTGCATATTAATTACTGGGAGGAGACAAGGCGGGGTCATTGGCTCGTTCACGTGCGTTCAATCTCACGTTGATTGTGATTTATAAAGGAATGGTGCGCAGGACCTGGCGTACGAACGGTTTTATACATGTGAATTTTTCTGTGCGTACGTACTTTTCCAGTTTTGGCCGTACGCCATCTTCTGGTATGTAAGCTGCACAATCTTTTATACATGAGGCCCCAGCCAACATACACCAGCTGAAAGTGATTTGCAACCTAATCACACAAACAACATGATTAACCCTAAGAGAGACCTATCCATTATTGTTCTAATGAGACCTATCCACTGAACTATTTTCTAATTGTTTTTCATTTTTATTTTTATTGCTTTAATTTTACCTTTAATCTGTTTTAAATTTTTATGCTTTCCTGTTTATGTAAAGCATCTTGAATTGCCATTGGGTATGAAATGTGCTATATAAATAAACTTGCTTGATCATCTACATATATCCACTTGGTGACATCATACAGAGGCATGGACTTAAATTCCACTGCTATGCTAATGATATTCAATTCTATCTTACCACCAGCTCTGATAGACCATCTCTGCCTGACTCACTCACTGCATGTATCAGGGACATCAAGCATTGGATGTCTCTGAATTTCCTCAAGTTAAATGATAAGAAAACTGAGATATTATTCATTGGCACTACTGCATTAGTAAAAAGGATGGACCAGTCCTTTGATATTGATGGAATTCACGTTACGCCCTCGTCATCGATTTGTAACCTTGGTGTCTTATTCGACCCAACTCTATCTTTTGGCTCTCATATATTTTCTCTTGTTAAAAACTCCTTTTTCCATCTTTGTAATATTACGATCCTCTATCACTTTTGCTGATGCTGAAAGTTTAATTCATGCATTAATCACATCACGCCTCAACTATTGCAATGCCTTATTTCTTGGTCTTCCCAAAAAACTTATTGCAAGACTACAGTATGTTCAAAACTCTGCAGCAAGAGTCCTCACCTCCACTAGGCGTTCTGCTCATATTACTACTCAACTTCAGGACATCCATTGGTTACCTGTGGTATCACAATTCCATTTTAAGGTACTGCTTCTGACATTCAAAGCATTAAATGGTCTTGCTCCCCAATATCTTTCAGACTTACTCTACCCTTACCGCCTGGTCGCTTAGATCGGCTGAACTTGGTTTATTGTCCATCCCTTGTTTCCGGCTGTCCACTGTAGGTGGAGGGTCATTTATTATTAATGCTCCTCAATTATGGAACTTGCTACCTCTTACACTACGGAATACTTCATCTGTGGCTACATTTAAGACTCAGCTAAAAACATATTTATTTAACATGACGGAAATGTAGGTTTTAAACATGAAATTCGACAAAAAAACAACTATCAACTATCTACTCGCATATATGCATGTCTACACTACTATTGACAGCCCTTGAATTGATGTGATTTCATTCTGCTTTTATGCATTAACTGGCCGTGAAGCGCCAATTTTCGAACTGAAGATCTTGACTGTCATTATCTGTCAAATGATTTGGTGACGTCCGAAGCGTCAACCTGTCATCCCACATTCTTTTATTCATTATGTTTATTTAGTCAAACTGCGCACACCGTGTATAATTCAGGATGCTGATGGTTCGGTTTGTTTGCAGTATGTAAACACTTTTTGGACGTACCATAGAAGAACAAACTCAGTAAAAAAATGCTAGAAAAAGCAAAAATGTATTGTGGAAGTAAGTGGAGAGAGGAGATTAGATATTTACTCTATTGCAATATTACATAAAACTAAACATATTCTGAACGAAAAATCATAATATATTTTGTATTGTGCGCTCATAGTTCCATACATGACTTACTGTGTGGAGGTGTGGGGGTCATACATATAAAACCACTTTAAATCCAATATATATGTTACAAAAAAGAGCAGTAAGGATTATAAAACACGTTGACTATTACGAACCAACTAAAATTGTGTTATACGTTACATGTCTTTTTAAGAAATATACTTTTTATTCTGTACAGTCAATGTACAATGTTTATAATAATTTGCTTCCAAATTGTATCCAGAGGTTATTCTAATTAAGAGAAAGTCAGTATAAAAATAAGGACAAGAACCAATACAAAAAATAGATGTATATCTGTCAAAGGGGTAAATCTATGGAATAATTTGGATAAGGAAATAAATTGTATACTTCTCTTTGAATATTTAAAAAAATGTTTAAAAACAAGGTTGTAAATAACTATATAACTCATTGAAATGTGCACCTTGTTTTTGCTTCCTTTATTTTTCTCTTGTCTTGTATTAATCAATTCTAGTGCAAATATTGACGCTCATGTGATTGATAATTATGTATTCAGCCTACTCCTTTTTTAGGTTATTATGTAAAACCTTTTTGTTGTGACATATTGGCCCTCATTTATAAAACGTGCGTACGCCGATGCCTAAGCACGTCTGGTCTGACTTCGTGTAGCTACGCAAATTCTCTAGTGTGACTAGCTGTGTTCATGGTAGAGGTGTTTGACTGGTGCAGTGGCATTCCCAAACCAGACGACCTGGGCAACACGCCATATTGGGGGATGCTTATAAGAAATTACAGATGACACAATTGACCATTAAAGGTGTTTCAATTCGGTTTTTTCTTGACTCTGGTGCTACATATTGGCCCTCATTTATAAAACGTGCGTACAACCTAAAACAGGCGTACGACGGGCGTACGCCAATTACTACGCAAAGCAAGGGATTATCAATTTGAACGTGAGCGTAGGCTTCGATAAAATCTTACGTCTGGTTTGACCTTGTGTACGCAAGTTCTCCAGTGTGACTAGAGGTGTTCATGGTATAAACCACCCGGTTCAGTGAATTGTTGAACCAGAAATCATTGATGAATGTGTCTGGATCGCAACTACCCCATTTTGCAAATTACATTTCAGAATTACGAATTAATTGTATACAGCACATTGCTATTAAGTGTTTTATTTTTACCACTTCACTTAGGGGTGGCATAGAACATGAGTGCTGAAATTAGGTTAAAAAACTATCAAATCAAATAATATCAAATAATATATATTTATATATTATTCAAACAAGCACTTTGGCAGTCCTGTAGTCGAAGCGATGGCAGATCTGGAGGACCTTAATGTGCGCTTTCTACATTGGGAACTTTCAGCGGGAGATCAGGGACAGGTCTGGTATATAGCAGCCAACAATAGTCGAAGTGTGCCAGCAGTTTTGGCGGCTATGAAGTCCCTTTCTTGTATATTCAAACTATGATTAAAAGACAAATTTATGAGATTGCTGGGTTTCCAATTGGGGCGAATCGGGCAATGATTGTACTGCTTCTGTAGCCACCATCCATGAATGATTATGCATTTATCAATCGCAAAAACTTTAATTCAATCAACGTTCAGATCAAATGTGATGCCAGGATGTTTGTTCTGAATATGGTAGCCGGTGTTTTTTAAACTGCAGCGTTGGAACAAGGCTTCAGGGCACACTGCATGGCTGGAGTCATCTCCTCGGTGAGTTACGCCCTCGTACAATTATTATAATAGTTCTACATAGTTTTTTGGTGAAATGGATGGGTGTGATTCCTCTAGGAGACAAAGATTATGCCCTGACTGAGTACCTTATAACACGCTTGCAAATCCCCAAACAAGCAGGAGCGCAGGTTCAACAGTGCGCACACACGCATTCGAACCACAGTGGAGTGATCGGTTTGCTCAAGGGCAGGTGTCTCTGTCTTGGGTAAGCGGGGTGGGGTGGGGGGATTGCTATACACACCAGACCAGGCTTGCAACATACTTATGACATGCGGGGTCTCCACGATATTGCGCTGGAGAACGGGGCCATTCAATGAAGATCAGTGGCCACAGCAGCCACCATTGGGCTCTACGAAGGAGAAAGTATCTTATTTTGAGCTTCTAATATAAGTGCTATTTTGTGTAAGAAAGCTAGGGTGAAGTCAGCTAAAATGGGCCACTTTTTGGTAAAGGGCTTATAATACCATCAAATAACCATTGCATGAGATCTAATGTAGATTTTCTGCTCTGCCTGCCTAGAAAACTCAGACCAATCAAAACTCTTGTTACAAGTCCACAAGTGTTGAAGCAACAATGCAAGATCAGTGATTTGCTGTAAAGATATTAAAATATATGACGCTACAACATTATCTGGCCCATTTTATCTGATGGCCCAATTTAGCTGACTTCACCCTACTTAAAAAAATACAACGTGGAAGGTTTAGTGAAAATAATTAATTCATTTGAAATGCACTTCAAGTTCTCGTTAATAGTTTTCAATGACTTTAGCAGTAACCTCAGTCAACACCGCATTTTCTTTTAACAATTGATGCCTGATTTCAAACTTCCAATTAAAACCAAGCGGTTGGCCTGCACCTGAGACCTGAACGTCTCTTTTTATCTCAGAGAAATTCCTTTTCTTTGCCGGATTTTGCTTATCCATGTCGTAAATTCTAAGGGCGAGGCCTCAAATCCGTGCATAAATTCGGGCGTGATATTTAAATTACCATGGATTTCAACCGTCTGATTTATCAACAACAGTTCATTTGTACGCTGGAATTGGAGTGATACGAATGTTTTGTAAATCACACGTGAGTCTCGTCGTAAGATGATTTCTGCGCTCAGATCTACACTGGTTTCTATGCACGTTTGATAAATGAGGGCCATTGTCTGTTAGGACAGAAATAAAAATAAAATTAAAAAAAGTCTGGTGATCCACCTGGTGTCCTGTATGGACATTAAACAATAAATAAAGATATAATGCATTCATTCATTAGCTTCCCGCATCAATTATCACATTAAATGTGTCTTTTTGATGCTGCAGGAGCAGCTTAATCTATTTGATTTAGAAAATGTAAAACAAACAGCCCTTGTTTGTTGTCTGAGTACTGAGTTGGAGGAGTACTTATAACAAATGATCTTAAATTAATGACACAATTGAACGAGTTACTAATAAAAGGAATTGTGATGATAAATTGTTCGACCTGAACATAATTACTGTTTTCAGCATCTCCAATACTGTTTACCTAACACGTTTTCAAGCACTTCAGGCAAGAGAAAGGGAGGGTTAGTTTGCAACCATTCAAACTGTGCTTACAGTTTGGGCACAGCCATTTAGAAAGTGTAGCTACATCATCCAATGAATATATAAATGCTATATATATATTCAATGGATGACATGTGTATGTATGTACAGTCGCATGCAAAAGTTTAGGCACCCCTGACAATTTGCATGATTTTCATTTATAAATTATTTCACTTCTGAAATATTATTGTCCTTTAGTTATTCGATAGATCAAAATGAAATTGCTCATCCAAACACCCTATTATTTATAAATGAAAATCATAGTAATTGTCAGGGGATCCTAAACTTTTGTGTGCGTCTGTACGTATGTATTTATATGTATGTTTCACACATGCTACTTTTACTGTTGTTGTGGAAGTTTTCTATGTTGACCAAGGATAAACAAGAATCACTCTAGGAAATCGAATAATGGTTGTTTCTTTCTCTTCATTGTCTTTATGGTTGTAAGCAGGGTGTATTATGTTAGAGAAACCGACACACCAAAAAACCTTATGCCTTTACAGTGGTATTTATATTGTGTGTCACAGTGACTCAACTAACTGGTTAAAAACATTTTTATTGCAGGATAGGCTTGTAGCAAAACTCAGAGCATGGGACAAGACATTCATTATTTCTCAGAGAAGTATGCAGGGATAACACTACAGTTTCACCCATGGGTGAAAGAAGAAATGTGTGTGAGGTCTGTCTGAGAGCAGTATTTTCCCACAGACTCTAAAAGTCAATGTGTGTGACAGCTATAAACGCTCATTAAAGGACAACTCCAGCGCAAAATGAACCTAGTGGTTAATAACACATTGGTACCGAGTCGACCGTTCTCTAGGATGTTTTTAATGCTAACCAAATGTGCCCAGTTTTAGTGCAAACTAATAATTACCCTATAACGCTAGTTATGAGGGCACAAATTAGGTAAAAATAAGTAAGCATTAACACACGACAGACTGTGCGTTGCCAGGGAATAAACGCACACCTCAGCAATGTAGAAAGCCACGAGGCTGAAAGCAGAGTCTGGAGTGTGTTAATGTGCTTATAAAACGGTTGCTAACATTTTATTTGTGAAAATTATTTAAATTAGTATTTTTTGCGAAAGAAAATGGTCACGAGGCGTGCGGTTATCGTGAAACATTAACGTACCCCCCACCACTCCTTTTACTGTTGCCATGTTACTATGCCACAAATCAACAACCGTAAATCTCAGAATTTCTCCCAAATTACATTCTCAGGAAACTATTTTGAAAACCTAAATTACTTTATATGCCAACATATTTATGGTGTTTTTACGTTTGAACTGCACGTTTTGTTATTAGGCTATATTTGTACTACAATTACGTTGCTCCTGTACATTTCGTTTAGTGGATTTATGCGAGAATATTCCATACATTCCATAGCGTTCGAAATTATATTGCAACATTCACAGTTAAGGTTAGGTAGGAGGATACTAACGGTTAAGGTTAGGCATGAGGTTACTAACGGTTAAGGTTAGATATGACGTTACTGAGGTTAAGGTTAGAATTAAGGTTAGGGTTAACATTACAAACACCGACAATCGCCTGTCTGCATGACGCAAGCAATGTAGAACAAAACACACAAAGTGCCGGTCTGGATTTGAACTTGCGAACACTGGCATGCAAGTCGCGGATTTATACGCCCATCCACCATCCCTGACCTCCGCCCTAGGAAAAACTATGCTATTTACATGCTACGTCATGATCTTCATATGTTCATATTGAACGTTATTCAGGTGTTCAATTTAGTTCCCTACAAATGTAATTGACCCTCTCATACGTTCATATTTGACATATTTCGGTTTTACAAAATAGTTCCCTCGGAACGTATTTAATGTGATTTAGAGCTGCAAATCAAGCATAGTTCTTATCAAACTGATCATTTAGATCGTTTATAACAAGGTCTGAACACTTATGTACAGTTTAATTTAAATGGCATTCGTTAGCCAGTTTGCTTTAGTGATGCATTTTTTATGCTATTCAAATGTTTAGGTGATACAGATCTTACTGTCAACATCAATCAGCCTGCTATAGCTACTGTACTGATGACACTATAGCTAACGCAGTCAAGCCAACATCTGTGCAGTTTAGCATTGCAAGTGCGTTTCTTTGAATTTTGTTTCTGGACATTTATATACATCCATCAAAAGCCACTTTGTGCAATCTTGTCTGGAAACGAAACGTTATGAAAACGGACTTCCATGTATTATGCAGGTGCTGTCATTAACAGGCTGTAATTAATAAAACTATTATTAATTATAGTTTATAGCCTAGCATTCGTTCCCGGTTATTAGACAGTAAAAATACAAAAGTATTTTACTAACTGCTGTACTGCAGTTACGTTGTAATCTTAAGTATTTGACCAACTGGTAGTCTATATTTTATGAGGTGTCAAGGATTAACTGGCTGTGCGTAAAAGTGTTATACTACTCTGCGGCTTGAAGTAGATGGTAGATTCCAAAATATCAACGTATTTATAAATGGTCAAATCTAAAAATTCGATCCTTTCTAGATTTCTCTCTGCTGTCTTTTAAATTTGGATCTTATGAGTTAAGAGAGAAAAACTGTGAGGGTAATATCTGTTCCATTCCATAGGATATCATCTTTTCCAAAGAACAACCTGGTGATATCGATTTTCAAAACATCATAAACATATCATAAACATATCTTCCAGTGCCCCCTGAATAGATTGGCATAGTTTGGGCAAAATCAGCACCAATCCCCGTAATCATGAAAAAACCTAAATGAATTATTTAAGCACGTGAATAGCTATAGGTAAATGCGCAAACTAATTCTACTAGTTAATAAAATGTTTGCTTATGTTCTTGTTTGCATATGTGGTTTCAACACCTATCTGTACATTAACTTGGAAAAGTTAACTCATTGTGACATCCACTATAAGGTTTGATTCATTTCAGTTGCATTGCACTTAAACATAATAGCGTTCGTCATCAGAAAAATGCAGTTAATTTAATTTGCACTATTTTTAGAAATAATGCAATAGCACACATAAAATGTGTTATTAATATTGGGAAGATTTCAACTACAGAGGGATAGAGATAATTTAATTTGCTAACAACGTGTAGGAAAACAATTGTAGGCTATATGCCTCAACAATATACAGAAAATATATATAAAACATAGGAAGAACCATAATTTCAAGCAACTTGTAAGTCTTATTCAAATAACTGTTTTCATAGAGAAGTAGCCTATCTTAATTTCGCCGGTAGAACGGGTAGTCTATCGTAATTCCTCTTTTTTATAATAAAGATGTCAACTAAAGGCTATTTCTTGATATTTTAAAATATGAAGAAAGCATCTAGGGTTAAATGGATAAACAACCCAACCCGTGATATGGGGAAAACTCAGTGTTTATAATGTGAGGGGTAGGTCAGACATTAGGCTAACTAGCCAGCCACCGGTGTATTGACCGTTATTGACATGACGGCCACTAGCTAGTTATCGCTTTGTCATGAAAACACACTTTACTACAAAATAAGATTAGATTACTTAAAACCTGTGGCTGGTTATCATGTCTACATCAGTGACAATCTTTTTGTGGTAAGTGAATGTTAAAATCGTTTTTATTTTTTAGATGGTGTTATATGGAAGTTGGTGTTTAGATTTGAAGCAAGAGAAATTGTCTGCCATGTTTTTTATTTTGTCCAGCTCCTCAGGGGGGCGTAGTGATACTTTTTGATTACATACGAAACACTTCAGTGAAAAGGTAACATTCTACAGTGCGGATATCAGGGAATTGTCATAGGCTTGGAATGCAATTTTAGCCAATCAATTTGCAGATATCACCGGACCCGTTTCATAAATTGCTATTATAGACCACTAACAAGGCTCAAAGTAGCACCACACTTCCACGGTAGCATAATGAGATTTCAATATCACGCCCCCATATATGCACGGATTAGAGGCCTCGCCCTTAGAATTTACGACATGGATAAGCGAAATCCACCAAAGAATGCGTACGCCACTCCTTACGCAATAATTGGGATTTATGAAAAGCTAACTTGACGGGAAAATGTGCGGTCCTTCACGGAAACTCTGACCCATGCGTACGCACAAAAACGGGTGAAATGAGAAATGGCGACACCGCTGGCAGATGTGTGAAACACGTGAAGATGTCTGAAACTGCAGACTGTTGTGTAGCTAAACGAAATCGAAATACTGCCTCTCATTAATAATATGAACATTCCACAAAGCCATTCTTACAATCAACAGCCTGTGGTGAAATACAAATGAAATAAAACAAGATTGTAGCCAACTTAAATGCAAACGAAGACATATTTGCAAAAAGAACACGCAAACATGTTCTGTAATTATATTGGCATGTTATGTAATTCATCCTCATAAATAATACGGTAAACAAAATAATGTTTAAAACATATCCTTTTCGATGCGTCCGTCTGGCGGAGCAGACATACATTAGATTAGATAGATGTCTTCATTGTCCACTGGGGAAAGTTGTGTTCATAAATGTCATCAGCTACGGAATCATGGTGTTCATGTATATGCCGTTAGTCCGTTTCATTTACATCCATCAATCGTTCCATCTTGACGGATGTCTTAACCATTTTGAAAGCTGGAATTAATTCCATTTGCGCATAATCCCATTTACAATTACATGAATACCGACATCTGTAGCTGATCAGATACAATCACCTGCATGGTCATAACAAGCCATGATGCCAACCCAATGCGTAATGCCGCACAATGGCTGATCTTGCGCTGTTAGAAGATGTGGCAAATGGAAGGATTCGGTGGGAACGCATTTTCAGACAGCAAGAAGACTTGCTGGCAAACGAGGACGAGTGGCTTATGAGCCGGTTCCGATTTCCTCGGGGCGTCCTGTTCGACCTCTGTGCTCTATTGGGCCCAGCGTTACAGAGGAGCACTCGGAGAAACCACGCCGTGCCAGTCCCACTTTATTTTTATTTCCAAATTCCGTGATTTCCATTATTTTTTCCAATTTCCGTGATTTGGACAAAGGTTGCATTAAGAAACCCGCACCCAAACCTAAAATATAGAGAGTTTTGCTGTAACAGTTTGCACAATCATTGCCAGGTAGGCTACATTTACATTCCATATGATCAAAGTACTTAGCCTATTTCTAGACAGGCATAAGGCTATTTCACGAAATATTAGTAATGTTAATAACACATTATTTCTTCTTACAGATGAATCTACCGACAATAAAAAATAAAGGAGTAGACAAAGATTTCCTAAGATATGGAAGAAAAGTGGAACAACGACAAACAAAAATATTTATAAACGTCATTTTAAGAAGTTGTAGCTATCCGCCGCAATCGTGTGGACAAAGCCATAACATTCTGCAGCAGTCCCGCTATTTCGACCTTGCGCTCCCTGTGTGCGAGCTGCCTGATTAGCAAGACCATCAGAGAATTGCTTCAGACGAAGGAACATAGTAGCCTATACCTAGTTATATGCATTTGGATAAGTGATTGAATGGAGAAAAACAAGCGTTGTTTGATTGGAAAATGTAGAATGGAGTGAATACCGTTGTTAATAGCTGTCAGTTATCAAGCGGATTACAACGTTTGAACTATATGACGGAGCGCATGCTGGCCAAATTCGGTAGAGGAACTGCATATAGCCTATCTCTATAGAGCGCAAATTAACTTCCATGTTTGCTGCCTTTTGTATTAGGACAAACTCAATGACAGTTTTTAATATTACTGGAATATATTTGGATTATAGAGAAAAAATATGTGAAGATTGCTCGAAAATATGCAAATTCCGCGAGATTCCGTGTTATAAGTAAATTCCATTTTTAGTGATAGATTCCGTGATTCGCGGAAACCATAGGGCCCTATGTTTGCCATGATTTCTCAATCAATGAATATTAATTTCGGGGCATTTCACTGACTATTTATGGGCAATTATAGGCGTGACATGCAGCCAGAAAAGCTGTGCCACATTTAGAGTTGATTGTGATTTATAAAGGGAAACGTGCGTAGGATTTGCGTGCGCACGGTTTTATAAATCTGAATATTTCTTTGCATACGCACGTCCTATATTTCGTCCATACGCCACTTCTGACGCAAATCCACCGCAAAGTTTTATAAATGAGGCCCCTGGTCTCAGGTGCAGGCCAACTGCTTGGTTTTAATTGAAGTTTAAAATCAGGCATCAATTGTTAAACACTTTTGATTGGTCTGAGTTTTCTAGGCAGGCAGGGCAGAAAAATTAGATCTCACGCAAAGCTTATTTGATGGTATTATAAGCCCTTTACCAAAAATTGGCGCGTGTTAAAAGGTACTCAGTCAGGGCATAACCTTTTTCACCAAGAGGAATCACATCTATATTTTCACCAAAAAACTATGTAGAACTATTATAATAATTGTACAAGGGCATAACTCACGGAGGAGATGACTCCAGCCATGCAGCACGCCTCCTGTAGCCTTGTACGAAAGCTTCAGTTTAAAAAAAAAAAAGATTTGCGCGTCCCACCCGGCCACCGGGCTACCATATTCAGAACGAACATCCTGGCATCTCATATGATCTGAACATTGATTGAATAAACGTTTTTGCGATTGATAAATGCGTAATCATTCATGGATGGTGGCTACAGACGCAGTACAATCAATCGCCCGATTCGCCCCAATCACATTTGAAAACCCAGCAATCTCGTAAAATTGTCTTTTAATCAAAGTTTGAATATACCAGAAAGGGACTTCATTGCCCCCAAAACTGCTGGCATACTTCGACTATTGTTGGCTATGATATACCAGACCTGTCCCCGATCTCCCACTGAAAGGTCCCGGTGTAGAGAGCGCGCATTAAGGTCCTCTAACAAAGCCAGATCTGCCATCGCTTCGACTTCAGGACTGCCAAAGCGCTTGTTTAAATAGGCGACTGAATAAACATTTCACCAATCACATACAATATATATATTCACTTACTTATTATTTGATTTAAATTGTTGTTTGCTTAATTTAAGCCTTCATATTCTAGGCCACCTCGAAATGAAAGGGAAAAAATATACCACTTAATAGCAATGTGGTGTATACAATAAATTTGGAAGTCTGAAATGTAACTTGCAATATGAAGTAGTTGTGATATATACACATTCATCATTGATCGCTGGTTCAACAATTCACTGAACCGGGTGGTTATACCATGAACACTGCTAGTCACACTGGAGAACTTGCGTACACAAGGTCAAACCAGACGTAAGATTTTATCGAAGCCTACGCTCACGTTCAAATTGATAATCCCTTGCTTTGCGTAGTAATTGGCGTACGCCCGTCGTACGCCTGTTTTAGGTTGTACGCACGTTTTATAAATGAGGGCCAATATGTAGCACCAGAGTCAAGAAAAAACCGAATTGAAACACCTTTAATGGTCAATTGTGTCATCTGTAATTTCTTATAAGCATCCCCCAATATGGCGTGTTGCCCAGGTCGTCTGGTTTGGGAATGCCACTGCACCAGTCAACCTCCTCTATTAACCTGGAATAGTAATCTCTGCCTGGTTCCTCCTTTTTCTGCCGTACAGCGTTGATTGAGGCCATGTTCACTTTGTCGGGCAAGGCAAGGGTGAGTCCCTCCACCAGTTGTGTTGCCCTATCTCTGTATTAGATGTTGTCTTGGTGGCTGTAGTCTGGATGGACAGGTCTGTAGGAATTTCTGAACAATCCACATACCCTTGTGAACTGTCCTGGCCCCAGATTTATCATGAGGATATGTCTCAGTTTGTCCCCAAAATAAGACCAGGTGGTCACCAAAAGTCAGAAAAGACACAGAGGACAAGAATGGGTTGTTAGGGTTTTGTGTTCTCTTTCTCTTCCTTCAGAGTCATCATCTGGGGAACCCAACATATTTTTACATGTCTGTTTTCTCTCTACTTTTTGCTTCCTTCTCCCACATTTCAGAATATCTGAAGTGCTGTAACATATTAAAACAAAGGATTTGGGGACTATGTTTCTTACTCCTCAGTTTCTTATCCTTTTCCTGCAGATCGCCCATCTGGACCAATCTGTAGAGGATCATCCGTCATCCTTTTCATTCCCTCTTCATACTTTGAATTTACTTTCCTGTTGTGCATGTGGAAAAGGAGCCTACAGCTGGATTCACACCAGATCCGGCAAACTGGTTGCATTGCGGCAGAAGTCCATTCATTTCAATAGGAAGCAATGCGCACCGCTGCGGCTAATCTACCAGAACCGGCAAAATGTGGATGCTGTGTGGCAGGTGTGTCGCAAGAGTTGAAATAATTCAACTTGTGCGGTGCTTTGCCATACGGTGCCAGAACCGGAAGTTGATTTACCTCTGAGAAAGTGCTAATATTTCGCTTTCATCTATGGGTGTGTGAGATTGCAAGACAAGCTTTGACAGCTCAGTAGATAGTTTTCGTATTGTCAATGAATACTAAACTGAAAACAGCTCCTGTCAGTCGCCTTGCTGGAGGTGGACAGTTGTATGCAATGTTGCCTACCATCTCGTAAATGCGGAAGATTGATTACGATGTTGATTGCAGTGTACACGTGTCTGCATTACGATGCCGTACGGTGATTTTTTCCGTGTCTGGTGTGAATTCAGCTTGAGAGTGAACATGAAATGTATATCTCTCATAGAGCAAAGGAAGTACCTGCTTGACGACAGCTCCCTGTTTATTTGTTCACCACTGATGAGTTCACCATTGCTGCCAACTCTGGTACCAAGTCTAAACTATGTAGTCTCTCCACCTCTCTTTTCTGGTTCTTTTGGTGGAACCTGTCAAAGAGTGAATAGTAGAGGTGGGAAAAATGTGACGATTCGATAGTATTGCGATATTTGGGCCACGATTCAATATTATTGCGATTCTTAACATATTGCGATACAGCAAGTATTGCGATTCGATTCTGCGATATATTGCGATTCATGTCCCCCATATTATTCAAAGGCATTACAAAAAATGAGGAAGACTACAATGTCACATTTAATTCTGTGAACATTCTCTTCTATGCATTAACTGAAGTGCAAAAACTTAAGAGGGTAGTGCCAAAATTTTGTCCATTCAGGACACAGGACTTAATTACAGGACAGGACATACCGGTAATTATTCTCTGAATAGGAGATCTCTCATATGAATGGTGAGCTCCCTGCACATAACAAAAAACTATTTTTAACACATTTGTGACGGATACTGCGCGGCGAAACATTACGTCTCGAGCTGGTTACTACATTGTGCAACTCAGAACCTCCTGCCGGCTGCTGCGCGATGCAGCATTTTGTATTTGTCAACCTTTTTATGATGCGTGCAGCAAAGAATGCACTGTTATTTATTCAAATACACATGAGATGTTTCATGTGGAGTTTTTTAAAGAAGACGTAACCACCCAAATGTACCGTTGTTTGCTGATCAGACATACACATGCATTTGTTTTTGAAAATGGCTACGACAGCAGATTTTGACAGCGAGGGCATTGAGTTGGAAGATAGGGAGGTGGTAGAGGATTATCTGACGCGCAAGGCAAAGCAGTTTACCCGCAAACCGAAAAAAAAACTGGAACTAACCGGTACAACAAACATATGAATAAATAGCATAATAAATAGTAATATAATTATGGTGATGATTGTTGATAATAAAACATACAATAATGTTAATATATAAATACAATACTGGCATAAGGAATAACTAGCATAATACATAGTAATACAATACTGGCATAATGAATAAATAACATAATTAAACCTGTGATTCTTACCTTTAAAATTAATTATATTTCATGTTTCTATGTCCTACAGGGGCTTAGGTTTCGGTAGACGTTATTAATTCTTAGTATTTTATTCAGAAAACCCTCAGGAGATAAGGATATTCATCCTAGAATAACATAGGTTTTTATAGGCGTTTTTAGTAGGTGTTTTAGGTGTCAATAGGTTAACACAATAGAGTAACACAAACCTGTAATCATATAAATAAGAGTAATTTAGAGCTTCACTGCAAAAAATAAACAAAAATGTCTACTGCTAGAGTCCAGTCCGTTTGGCTGCAAGGTCGTCAATGAAAATCCATTTGGGAATATTGGCATTCCAAACCGTATGGGATCAAATAAGGGCCAATAATATTTTGAGGTTGCGAAGTGATCTTTGCATGTTTAAAAAAGTTTTGCATCTGTAAAAATAGCGTTTTGGCCCTGTTTTGACACAGTCAAAATTTCGCAACTCGTAACTTGGGTTTTGTAACTCCAGTGTTGCACAAAACATTTGCAGACATTCACAAAATATTTATACAGATGCAAAACTTTTTCACACATTCACAAAATATTTCTACAGATGCAAAACTTTTTTACACATTCACAAAATATTTCTACAGATGCAAACATCACTTTGCAACCTCAAAATATTATTGGCCCTTATTTGATCCCATAAAACCAAAACTTACCCACACTTTCGATTTGAAAGAAGACTGAGCGTTGTGTACAACCGGTTGTGACGGTGAAGCCATTTTCATTTGAATTTGCTGTTGAATGCACGACAACAAAGCAGCACAATAAGCGCCAACTTGTGGAAGTAATATGCAAATGAGAAAACCAATGGAAAAAAACCCGAAAATAAAACAGATAATTTTATAATTAAATATTGCAATACTTTGCGCTTTGGTATCAATATAATTGCGTGCGCAAAATATTGCGATACTGAACAGAATCGATTTTTTTCCCCCACCACTACTGAATAGTGGTGGGTCGAGCCAGTGATTGGATGTGTCATGCCAAATTGGGAGCTGTCTTCTTTAGGTTCACCTTTTTTCAGCCATGACAGATCTATTTTCACATCATTGAGCTTGCTTTTCTCAATATTGCTTTGTGTGGGCTCATACAGCCTCCCATCATTTGGGACAAATATGTTCTGCTCAGTCCGGTTGTTTGTGTGACATGCAACCCATCTAGCATTGTCTGAAACATGGACATTAGGTCTGTGTTGGAAATCTTTTTTATATATACAGTGCCTTGCGAAAGTATTCGGCCCCCTCGAACATTTCAGGCTTCAAACATAAAGATATGAAACTGTAATATTTTGTGAAGAATCAAACAACAAGTGGAACACAATAATGAAGTGGAACAAAATTTATTGGATATTTCAAACTTTTTTAACAAATAAACAACTAAACAATTGGGCGTGCAAAATTATTCAGCCCCCTTAAGTTAATACTTTGTAGCGCCACCTTTTGCTGCGATTACAACTGTAAGTCACTTGGGGTATGTCTCTATCAGTTTTGCACATCGAGAGACTGACATTTTTGCCCATTCCTCCTTGCAAAACAGCTCGAGCTCAGTGAGGTTGAATGGAGAGCGTTTGTGAACAGCAGTTTTCCAAAACCATTCCATTGTAGATTTTGCTTTATGTTTTGGATCATTGTCTTGTTGGAAGACAAATCTCCGTCCCAGTCTCAGGTCTTTTGCAGACTCCACTTCATCCAGAATGGTCCTGTATTTGGCTCCATCCATCTTCCCATCAATTTTAGCCATCTTCCCTGTCCCTGCTGAAGAAAAGCAGGCCCAAACCATGATGCTGCCACCACCATGTTTGACAGTGGGGATGGTGTGTTCAGGGTGATGAGCTGTGTTGCTTTTACGCCAAACAAAACGTTTTGCATTGTTGCCAAAAAGTTTGATTTTGGTTTCATCTGACCAGAGCACCTTATTCCACTTGTTTGGTGTGTCTTCCAGGTGGCTTGTGGCAAACTTTAAACAACACGTTTTATGGATATCTTTCAGAAATGGCTTTCTTCTTGCCACTCTTCCATAAAGGCCAGATTTGTGCAGTATACGACTGATTGTTGTCATAAACAGGCTCGCCCACCTCAGCTGTAGATCTCTGCAGTTCATCCAGAGTGATCATGGGCCTTTTGGCTGCATCTCTGATCAGTCTTCTCCTTGTATGAGCTCAAAGTTTAGAGGGACGGCCGGGTCTTGGTAGATTTGCAGTGGTCTGATACTCCTTCCATTTCAATATTATCTCTTGCACAGTGCTCCTTGGGATGTTTAAAGC
>JACXGM010009125.1:0-27836 GCA_016801145.1 Umbra pygmaea | reverse complement strand
TACGTACCCTACCTAGGTCTGTGTTAGCTCTCCATACTGCTCCATCATACGTACCCTACCTAGGTCTGTGTTAGTTCTCCATACTACTCCATCGTACATACCCTACCTAGGTCTGTGTTAGCTCTCCATACTGCTCCATCATACGTACCCTACCTAGGTCTGTGTTAGTTCTCCATACTGCTCCATCGTAGGTACCCTACCTAGGTCTGTGTTAGCTCTCCATACTGCTCCATTGTACGTACCCTACCTAGGTCTGTGTTAGCTCTCCATACTGCTCCATCGTAGGTACCCTACCTAGGTCTGTGTTAGCTCTCCATACTGCTCCATCGTACATACCCTACCTAGGTCTGTGTTAGCTCTCCATACTGCTCTCCATACTCTTTTTGTTCCTACCGCCCTTTTTCGGAGTAGTCTGGTTCGCTGCTCACACTATGGCATCACAAATACAGTTATTAACCCTACTTACATAATCTGTAATATCTATTTTTTCCCATTTCCAACTCACTTATATACACAAACGCCTCCCAATCTGCATGTTCAAACAGCCACCTGTCCGTGCCTCCTGTCTTGCCGTCTGCTATACTGCAATTAATAACTTCTATAGGGTAATGATCACTTCCTATCGTTGTTTCTCTAATCACCTCTCACTTACATACCCCCGCCAGTGAATTCGACAACAGCGTAAGATGAATAGCCGATACAGTGCCTGTCCTAACATTAATCCTGTCCATTTTTTAAGCACACCAGATCCTTACTCTCCATTAATTCTTCTAGCACCATCCCATTCCCATCTGTGCAGGTATCCCATAACGTGCTATGGACATTAAAATCCCCACACCATACAATTTTACCTTCTAAATGTACAGCAAGATCGTCCATTAACTGTAGTGACAATCTTTTACAAGGATTATACATAATCTTCATAATCTTATCACTTCCTTATTTAGTAAAAAGTTCTATTACTATAAATTCTAACTCCTTTCCTTTCCCAATAACCCTATAATATATACCACTTTTAACAAATATCATACACCCCCCCCATATTCCTCTCTTTATCTCTGCGTATACCATCATACCCTACAATACTAAACTCTAATTCTGGCTTAAGACAGGTTTCCTGAATACATAAAACATCTAGGTTCCTCCTAAGTCCTCTAATAAATCCCTTAAACTCTTGACCATTCACTAACAAACTCCTAGCGTTCCATTGCACAATATTCAGGTTGATGTAGTCCTCTAATAAATCCCTTAAACTCTTGACCATTCACTAACAAACTCCTAGCGTTCCATTGCACAATATTCAGGTTGATGTAGTCCTCTAATAAATCCCTTAAACTCTTGACCATTCACTAACAAACTCCTAGCGTTCCATTGCACAATATTCAGGTTGATGTATCCCCCACACCCCCCGGCTTCCCACCATCTTCCAGTCTCTGTTTCACACTTTCCCACGACATATCGGTTATTCCCAAAAACCTTTCCGCTCCTTTCACAATTATTTTAATTTTCTCTGTTTTTTGTTTGACCTGATCTGTACAGTTAACCACATATGCAATGAACAAAATCAGCTTTTCCACTGTCAGCTCTGGGCAACTGTCCTCTACTTGACCAACCTCTGGCCTCGAGAGGCTTTTCACTATATCCACACATCCCCTCATGTCTTGTACCTTCTTCACTGCCTCTGAGTAACTCATGTTGCTGCCCGCTTTTACTTGTTCAATTTCCACTGCCCTCTTCCTAACTTCACAGCCACTCTACGTAACCGTATGTTCCCCACCACAGTTACAGCATTTATATTGTACCCGCTCTCCACCACTTTCAAATCTATGCTCACCACCACACTTGGGACATCTAATTTTCCCTTTGCACACCCCTGCTATATGTCCATACTTCTGACATCTATAACAGCGGAATGAAGACGGAACATACGGCCTCACTACATAGTACATATATCCAATTGTAACTCTTTCTGGTATCACCGGATCACGAAACTCTGAAAGAACCGACAAACTATCACTCCTTTCCCCATTTACTGTTCTTTGCAACTTTTTTATCCCATTCACTACCCCTGCAGACATGCTACGCATGAGCCTATCCAAATCTTCTTCAAGTAGGATTCCTGATATCACTCCCTGTTTCCTTTGTCTCTCCGCCAAATCTTTTCTGTCATTTACTATTTTTTTGCACACATTGTCAATTTTCAGCGCTTTGTTTTTTTAGTCTTCTGATTTACAGTTTATCAGCAGGCTCCCGTCCCTCAAAATCCTAACATCCACCTCCCCTAACTTCTTTTTCAATTCTTTAGACAATGCCATTGGCCTAAGATGAACATGCTCGTCTTCCTTTCTGAATTTCAGAATAATTTTAAAGTCCTCTCTAACAACCTTCTGGCGGACAAGCCTATGTTCTTTGTCTGAGCTGTTTACCTCTAATCCCCTTTTACTACTAGTTTGACTAGCCACCCGATTACTTACATTCCGCTAACCCTTTTCCTTTTCTGGTCCTTTCCCACTACTTACTAAATTCCACTCATCAAACTACATACCATCATCATTAAGTACCACTACTTACTAAATTCCACTCATCAAACTCCATACCATCGTCATTAACTACCACAGAAATAATTTCAATCCAGTCACAAACCAATTTATGTCAACCGCCCTATACCCCAAAATCGCCGCACACTGCATGCCATGGAGATAACCCACACTCGCTCACTTTTATTCTTAATTATAGACAAAACACCATATTAAAATGAACAATTATTCATATTTGTTCATGTTAAATTAACATTTGCTTGAAATGTGGATATTAAAGCTGCACCATGTAACTACCCATTCATTTATCTTATTGGCCTGAATTTTACTTAAATTTAAAAAAATAATTTTTTATATAGATGTTTTTATTGAACACAGGAATAATACAGGGACAATATAACCAATTTATGAAAATACACATTATTATTTTGTCCATAATATACATTTGTTGTTAGTTGGATATTGGAAAATGTTGCTTTTCTACAATTGTCTATATTTTGTATTATTTAAGTTGGAGTTTTCCATCGCTGGATCCAATATGCTAGTTTCTAATGTTTACTAGTTCTTAAACAACATTGATTAATTTTTTGTAGTTTTCAAAAAAGTTACATAGTGCAGGTTTAAATCATGTTTCAAGTAGTGATTGGCACAGCGTTATTTTTCAGTGAGCCAGATCAGAACTTTTCACATTGTGCCGAACAAACTTAACTTAGACACCCTGTCTCTGTCAGTCGGTCTCTGGCTGTCTGTCCCCAGCTCTGATGTCTGTGTGTCCTCTGTTGCCTCTCATAATGACATCATTATGGAATATGTCCATTTCTCTTTCACTTCTTTCGTATGGACATTTTATCTGTAGTTTTTATATATTTGTCTACTAGGGTTCTTACTTTGCATTTTGGTGTTATGTAACATTCTCTGATGTCTGTCTTTTTCTGCCATTTTACTACCTGGCTGGCCACACACACAGTGTGCATGTTATTTACAGTAGCTTCTATCATCTATTGTCTTCAATAATTCTATAATGGGCTTTGATCTACCAGGTAGATGACCAGTCAGCCAACAAATTTGAAATGGATTGCAATTACAAGTGTTGACAGCTGTATGAGTTCACCATTTACACAAACTAATCTGCAACCTCTTGTAATTTTAATATAGACTAGATATGTTGTCATTTTATTTTGGCTGGCTTCCCACAACAGCTGAATTTGCAGAGCTAGCGAGCACCAAATTTCATTACTGTGGTGTTTTCAATAATCTTTGCTATTATCAGTTTGCTACCAAGATCATCACAAACAAGTGTTTTTATATGATAGACAGACACAAACACTTCAAAATTCTCTCACTTACTCAAATTCAAACAGCTGCAAACACGGGTTGATGTTACTGTTTCTAGCTAATGTCAGCTAACTACTAGCTAACATAAATAGTGACCTGTAATTCCACAGCAGAAATGAAGGCTGGTGTTATATAAATATCATTAATGTGTTTTATACCTGTGCTTTATTGTTCAGTGGTATATATGTCTAACATATCCCATGGTTGAACTACTTACTGGAGAACAGCCACCAATGACAGACTGTCGATTCCCAGGCATGCACCCTACCTGCAGGGTTGCCAGGTCAAGCAGAAAATACTAGCCCAATGACGGCTCAAAAACAGCCCAAAATGCCTTAAAACTAGCCAAATTTGTTTACATCACTACTGAGTTAATAATTCCAATACTTTTTTCCACTTTTTACATTGAAATGTAATTTGTTTTACCCTATATTATTAATTTCAAAATTTTTATTTGTTCATTCCACAACATGGTTAGCTATATCTTGCCTTAATTATCTCCAAGTACAGTCAGACAAATAAAAATACAAAGATGATCAGGAATGAGTTCGAGGATCAGCAAGAATGAGAGTACAGATGTATCGCAACTTTACAATAACTGAACTTTTGACAATAACTCAACCTTATAACTTAACATGATTTTGCTTCATAAACATGTTTTTTTCTTCCTCACGTTTCTATAGCATATTGTGATGCACTCTGATTTCTACTTTCTGATGAATGTTCTGGTCTGAAGAGCCAACAAAATTAACAAATGGTGCAAAATAAAGCTTTTTACTTAATTCGTTTTTTAGGCAATAAACCAATTTCATCAATTATCATGACGTTTGAGTAATGCGTGCACATGTCGCATTTTTCTGTTTCGCTCGCCCTGAATATGCACGTAGCAGTCTCTCTCTCTCTCAAAACGATCTACTCTCTCACTCTCTTTAATACACACCACACTCAGTAGCTCCTCCCATACCTGGCACAGGCTGCAACCTACAGCCTTGGTCACATTTATTTAAAGGAAAATGCTGCAGCTGTGGTTGTTCAAAAATAGCCCAAAAAAACGCAACCCGCGACCAAAATATTTTCTGCCACCAAATTGATTTAAAAATCGTCCAATTTGGCTAGAAAACTGCGGACATGGCAACACTGCCTACCTGTATCAGGTGCAGCTACTAAAGGCTGGGAGGCAGTGGATCAAACAATTGTGATGCAAAGTGCGGGGGTTGTAATCTTTTGGAACTTAAAAATGTGCTTTTAAGTGTCTATAATCAGCATAATTGCTTTCATTGTGTATGATTATTGTTATTGAAATGACATAGTTATGAATACAGTGATATTGTGGCTGTGCTAACTGCCTTTGCTTATGTAGAGATTTTTACAGTAAACAGTAATAAATGTGAGAAAACTATTATAGAAATATTTAATTGGTGTTCTAAAAGTAAGTGGAATGTCCTTTCATTTAACAATATCTGGAAATATGTTCATAGTACCTGTCATGTTCAGTAATTTTGAGAAGCTTATAATAATCTATAGAAGATTGAATAATTTATTTTGTAGACTGCAGTTAACCATTATTAACAGACTATGAAAGTATAGTGTTGGAAGTCTGTTTTATCTTTCCCCAAACTGCTGGGTCAAAGGAATGTTTGTCTGTATAAATTGGAGTGATGCAGTTGGCCTTAGGCGTTTTGTAAACATCTGGCCATTAGATAAGGGTTGTTCAGTTAGCCGGGGGGTTTTGCGACATGTCTTTTTCAGTAGAGAGGACAGGAAGAAGGTCAGGAATGTGTCCTGGTCAGGTTTCATTTTAAGCCTTGTTCAGCTTAGAGAGAGGGGGTCACCTTGGACAAAGAAGATAGTTTTATTGTCTTAGACTTTATCGCACTGGGGTGGGCAGTGGGAGGGTAATTATTTGTTTGAAGGAATTAGCGAATCAGGAGAGAGAAGATTTCAGTTTGGGATAAAAAGGCTGTCTAAAGATGTATGACGGGTCTTTTTCCTATTTTACCATGGATTAAACCAGGCCCTGTCTAGAGATAGGCAGAGTCTTAATTTACTCTTTTCACAGTGCTCATGTCTTTCTTTGATTAATAATTAGATACAAAACGTACTGATGAAGCTGTAACACTGCTGGATTGATTGGGAAGCACTCACTCTTTTAGAGATTAAGTTTGTAACCAGACAATTAGAGTTATGTACATAGAGCAACAAGTCATCAGCATACAATGACAGCTTATGTTCAGCTCACTCCCGTGAAACACCCTGAAAAGAGGTTGAGCCCTGAAAAACCAACGAAAGGGGATCAATGGCAATGGTGAAGAGTAGGCGGGACAGAGGGAAACCCTCACTGGTTCCACGTTCCAGGGCAAAGTAGTCATAGTGAGTGTCATTAGTACAGACTTAAGATGAAGCCAATGCTGGGACATCTGTACCCAAGGTGTTTTCCCTGGGAATGGGCGAAGGAGGATCCAATAAGTAAGAGGGACTTTCTAGCTTTACGTTTTATTTGTGTAACTTTTAACCAGCTGTTTACCAACGGAGTGGAAGAGACCCTTTTCTCCAGGGAAGTAAAATCCTACACCTCAACCAACGCAGGGTTCATGGTAAGGACTTTTCTCTGATGTCTTTAAAAAAGAAATTCTGATAATGTCTCTTTCCTGAAGCAGTTCCAGTAGTCTGATTTAATCCTGGGACGGTCACTGACGTCTACCGTGGGTCTGAGCTCGTCACCGTCATCACCGCAAAATAAACTTTGGTCTGCACTTGTGCACGTTGTTGACATCGAAAGATGGAGCAAAAATTGGGACAACATATTTTACTAAAGCAGAAAATGCAGGCATATGAGAAAGCCCCAAAAGCAGGACCTCAGTTTTTAATTGCACATGTTCAGAACCGGCCATAGCTATACGCAAGTACCGTTCGCCTGGCAACACTACTATGCCAGCAGCGCAAACTCTTTTTTTTTTTCTTCTAAATAATAGTGGTCATTTTAATGTATTACCTACAATAATAATTGTGAATTCATTATAAAGCTAGTGAATTGTAACCAAATGCAATTGTATTGTGTGTAAAGAAACAATAGGAATGTCCATCCATCCATCCATTTTCGTCCGCTTATCCGGGATCGGGTCGCGGGGGCAGCAGCTCCAGCAGGGGACCCCAAATGTCCTTTTCCCGAGCCACATTAACCAGCTCCGACTGGGGGATCCCGAAGCGTTCCCAGGCCAGGTTGGAGATATAATCCCGCCACCTAGTCCTGGGTCTTTCCCGAGGCCTCCTCCCAGCTGGACGTGCCTGGAACACCCAGGGGGCATCCTTACCAGATGCCCAAACCACCTCAACTGGCTCCTTTCGACGCAAAGGAGCAGCGGCTCTACTCTGAGATCCTCACGGATGACTGAGCTTCTCACCCTATCTCTAAGGGAGACGCCCGCCACCCTCCTGAGGAAACCAATTTCGGCCGCTTGTACCCTGGATCTCATTCTTTCGGTCATGACCCAGCCTTCATGACCATAGGTGAGGGTAGGAACAAAAACTGCCCGGTAGATTGAGAGCTTTGCCTTCTGGCTCAGCTCTCTTTTCGTCACAACGGTGCGATATAATGAGTGTAATACCGCCCCCGCTGCGCCAATTCTCTGACCAATCTCCCGCTCCATTGTTCCCTCACTCGCGAACAAGACCCCAAGGTATTTGAACTCCTTCACTTGGGGTAAGGACTCATTCCATACCTAGAGTAGGCACTCAATCGGTTTCCTGATGAGAACCATGGCCTCAGATTTAGAGGTGCTGATCCTCATCCCAGCCGCTTTACACTCGGCTGCGAACCGATCCAGTGAGTGCTGAAGGTCACAGGCTGATGATGCCATCAGGACCACATCATCTGCAAAAAGCAGCGATGAGATCCTCAGCCCACCGAACTGCAACCC
This sequence comes from Umbra pygmaea, assembly GCA_016801145.1. Classification (NCBI taxonomy): domain Eukaryota; kingdom Metazoa; phylum Chordata; class Actinopteri; order Esociformes; family Umbridae; genus Umbra; species Umbra pygmaea. Next base: position 20,047 of record JACXGM010009125.1, on the reverse strand, counting down.
ATCCCCACCCCGACTACGCCTCGATATCCTGTCCATAAATACTACAAACAGGATTGGTGACGAAGCGCAGCCCTGGCGGAGACCAACCCTCACATGAAACGAATCCGACTTACTGCCAAGTTTAAGTGGAGCAATAATGTCAAGGATATCTGAGACAGTGCCGTCAAACAGAGTAACTAGCTCTTCTGTACTAAGAGAAGAGGAAGTTAAGTCTGAAAGGTTGTTAAAAGGAGACACTGAAAAGGCATCAGAAAACTGGAGAGCAATGGAGTGATTAAGTGCCCGAATGTAGCGTGGTGGCATACAATAGTTTGGTAGAGGACAAGAGAGTGAAGCATTAAAAATCACAGGTTTATGATCAGATAAACCTCAACGTTTAGGACAGGAAACCCCACAGAAAAAACAAGATCAAGTGTATGTCCGTGTTTATGTGTCGGGCCGGAAACAAACTGAGTTAGATTAAAAGAATCCGAAAGTTGAAGAAACTGGCCAACCAATGGCATTGATGGGCAACAAATATGGATATTAAAATCACCAAGAAGTAAAATTTTATCATAATTTGGAGTAATCCTTGACATAAAATCAGAAAAACATGGATAAAATCCTTGTTATACTTTGGAGGTCTATACACAATAACACAGAGCAGAGGGCAGGCTATATTGACTTTGAACACTTGAAGCTCAAAGCTCGAATAAGTGTTAAACGGCAGTGGATCACATTTAAAATGGTTCCTAAAAACAGTAGCCAAGCCACCACCCCTACCCGTAGTTCTAGGGGAACTAAGAAATGAATAGTCATTGGGAGAGAGTTCTGATAGCGGGCTTTGATCGCCAGGATTAATCCAGGTTTCTGTAATAAATAAGAAGTGGAGTTCCCGAGATAAAAGGAAGTCATTTAAAATGAAAGATTTATTCGACAGCAATTGGGCATTGATTAACGCCATCTTGAAAGGGACAGTAGTAACCACAGACTGTGCTAGACACTTTTGCTTAATTAAGTAGTCAATAATACAAAGATTGCTGTAGTTAATTCTCCGTTGTTTGCGGAAATGTGGTCTTACCAGACTCCACGCAGGCCGGATAATTTGTTCCGGGAGAATGGGTACAAGCCCGACATATCTCCGCTCCAACAAGCGTTGGGAGAAGACTTGGCTCCGCCATGAGTAATTGAATGATTCTGCCGTGAAGGACCGAGGAACAGCACAGAGCGGACCAAGGTGTCTTCGGCTCCTGGTCAACAAGCCGCCGTGTTTGCCTCGTCTTTTTCGGCATTTCTTTCGGACCATACTGCGAAGAGGTAGCAGGCCGGCGAACGATGGAACAGGTAGGTCTAGCCGTGGCTGATTAGAATATCCAGTTTTCCCACAGTGCATGTAGCATTGATCAAGAACTTTTTGACGGATAGTGAGGAGAAATGCGCGATCATATATTAGTAATGAGGAAATATTTTTTGTTGTTAAACATAAGAACAACAAAACAAACCAGGACACGGTTAGAACAGGTAGGAGACGGCTTGCCAACAAACACTCTGGCGCCATTTTCCTCTCACTTGATGCTGGTCATCCTTTACCATCTGAATGTCTCAACAGAAATCTAGACTCATCAGACCAGGCAACTTTTTTCCAGTCTTCAACTGTCCAATTTTGGTGAGCTCTTGCAAATTGTAGCCTCTTTTTCCTATTTGTAGTGGAGATGAGTGGTACCCGGTGGGGTCTTCTGCTGTTGTAGCCCATCCGCCTCAAGGTTATGCGTGTTGTGGCTTCACAAATGCTTTGCTGCATACTTTGGTTGTAACGAGTGGTTATTTCAGTCAAAGTTGCCCTTCTATCAGCTTGAAGCAGTCGGCCCATTCTCCTCTGACCGCTAGCATCAACAAGGCATTTTCACCAACAGGACTACTGCATACTGGATGTTTTTCCCTTTTCACACCATTCTTTGTAAACCCTAGAAATGGTTGTGCGTGAAAATCCCAGTAACTGAGCAGATTGTGAAATACTCAGACCGGCTCATTTGGCACCAACAACCATGCCACGCTCAAAATAGCTTAAATCACCTTTTATTTCCCATTCTGACATTCAGTTTGGAGTTCAGGAGATTGTCTCGACCAGGACCACACCCCTAAATCTATTGAAGCAACTGCCATGTGATTGGTTGAGTAGATAATTGCATTAATGAGAAATTGAACGGGTGTTCCTAATATCCTTTAGGTGAGTGTATTTCTATAGCCAACCCCTGCCCTGGCTGATTCACTCAGTACTATCACTCTACTTATAGCTATGCTTACAACACACTTAATATATGTCTATAGCCCACCCCTGCCCTGGCTGATTCACTCACCACTATCACTCTACTTATAGCTATGCTTACAACACACTCAATATATTTCTATAGCCCACCCCTGCCCTGGCGGATTCACTCAGTACTATCACTCTACTTATAGCTATGCAAAGAATGTACAGACAAACACATAATAGCATTTGGCATAGTTTGCAAACCCTAACAACAGTTAAGATAATCTTAGCCACTGTTGAAATTAACGTCAATACTGCTACCAGTTCTGCAATTGTTTACCTCTTTCTTCTTCTTCTAGTCCGTGAAAATATCAAATTCGGTAGCCTCTCCTAAGTTGCGCAATCTCTGTTCAGGAGAAGACTGCAACTAGTGTCGCGGGCACCACGCACAAGTATAAATAGTTAACTATAATAGTTACGGCACTCCCATGACATCACTGAACCCAATTTCACTACCGTAATAATACTGTGTCTTTCACTTATTTGAGAGATCAAAATGAAATTGCTGATCCAAACACCCAATTATTTATAAAGTAAAATCAATGAAATTGTCAGGGGTGCCTAAACTTTTGCATACAACTGTAACATACATACATACACACAAACACACACACACACACACGCGCACACGCGCACACACACGCGCACACACGCGCACACACGCGCACACACACACAGTACACCCCTCACATTTTTGTAAATATATAGTTATAACACTGAAAGAATGACATTTTGCCACAATGTAAAGTAGTGAGCAGGGGCGGACTGGCCATCGGGAGGATCGGGAGTTTTCCCCGAACGGCCGGTCCATTCTGGGCCAAACGGGCTGTCACATTTTACTTTGACGGCCGGTCGGACGTATTAAAACAAGTGACAGTAGGCTGAAATGGACAGGATGTTGCATCCGCAAAACTGCGCTCTGGCCCGGCCGTCAAATCGAGAGAGAGTTCCTCTATATTCAAACGAGGAGAAACCCAGAGTGAATGATTGACGAACGCGGGGAGCGACAGATACAGCGCACGCGCACACACGCCGCCGGCCGCTCCATCTAAAGTCCCGGGCAGAATTTTTTCCCAGTCCATCCCTGGTAGTGAGTGTACATCTTTTATAACAGTGTACACACTGCCACTATTATAGAACTAGTATTTTCAAAAGGTATTTATTTTTCCAACAGGGTATTATTGTCAACGCTGTAAAGCAGTAAACTTACCAGTTTATTGTGGCGAGGCCATGTTGTAACAGTTTGGTATTGGGGTTAGAACCTGCCAGAGAGCTTTGTTAAACCTCTTCTTTTTATTTAAACTGTCAGTATATTACAAAGGACATATCTAAGTTGTTGCCTTTTGATACACCAACAATAAACAATGAACACAAATAATTTAAGTTCAGTATTGTTTATTAGTTTATCAGGAACCTAACACCCCATACCATCAATATGGTGCATGTCATAATACCAGCATGCATAATCTTGTTGGTGAGGCATAGTTATAAAGTCAGTTTGATCTTACCATGCATGGATTGCCCTCTGGCTCATCAGCATAACAGCCATGACTCCAAATAGAAATGACTTGCAAAACTTTGTAGTTCCTGTTGTCTGTTGTGTCGACCGCCCTGTACTGTATCTTAACACAAAAACAACAAAACATTACTGACAAAAAAGAAAGCCACTAACCACTCCAACTAGGTTTAACCATTTGTTTGCAGACTCCACTGCATGTAGACAGTCTCTTCCTTGATGACAACAAAAAATCACCTGGGGCCTCATTTATAAACGTGGCGTATGCACAAAAGCAGGCGTACGCCGCTCTCTACGCAATAATTGGGATTTATAAAAAACTTGACGAGAAAATGTGCGGTCCTTCCCAGCAACTCTGACCCATTGGTACGCACAAAAACAGTGAATTGAGAAATGGCGACACCGCCGGCAGATAGATGAAACACGTGAAACTGTCTGAAACTGCAGAACGTTGGATAGCTAAACAAAATCGAAATACTCCCTCTCATTAATAATATGAACATTTCACAAAGCCATTCTAACAATCAACAGCCTGTGGTGAACTACAAATAAAATAAAACAAGATTGTAGCCAACGTAAATGCAAATAAAGACACATTTGCAAAAAGAACACTGAAATATGTTCTTGTTAAACACACTAGGCAAGATCTGGGCGGACTGCTCCCTGTAATTTTGGTTGTGGCGCCTCATTTGTGTGCAAGTTAGTTTGTGTTTTGGGGATATAGGACAGGTTAGAGGGGGAGACTTTATATTTTGAATTCTTTCATTTGGTTCTTCAGGGTTTAACAATAAAGATAGCCTGATGGCCCGGGGCCAGTAAGAACTCACATCAGGCCAGTAAACAAAGACCGTCACTTGCCTTCCGGGCCAGTGCTCAATTTTGCCATTTAAATTAATAGTCTCGTATTAAAATGTTTTCCCATCATATTTGTCCCTCCCCTGATTTAATTTGAGCTTCTCAAGTTAAATCCATGTCTATCATATGCCAATCCTTCTCCCTCCTCTGTGTTTGGCAATACCGGTGTCCTCTTTTTGACCAATAATATTTGAACTTTTGTCTGTTATAACCAATCAAAATATTGTATGCATTAGTGCAGGACCCAAACGAATGTGATCCTTAATCTTAAATACAGTCACTTGTATATTATTCTAGAGTTTAAAGGCCCAAAGAGGAAATTACTTATTTTTATTTCCCTAATCATTGCAACACCATTAGAGGTATGAAATTATACTTGGGGCATAGTGGGCTAAGTCGCTGCATTGCAAGAAAGTCTACGTCACAATGGTCGTGGGTTCGAGTCTGAACATAGCATCTGACTTTCCCCGGGCCTCCTGCATGAACCAGTGCAAAATGGGCATATTGCCAATCTCACCACATATTGCCAATCTTTACCATCTCCATGTGTTCAGATTGAGCACCTGTAAATTCAATCGCGGAATTATAGTCGGTGACTGTAATCATGTAGTGCATGATCCGACTTAATGCTTCCATGTTGGGTAAACAGTGCAAAATAAATTAGCAGCTCGGGCGACATGTGATTGAGTGGACCATGTGCACACCCCACGTCATTCCACAGACCTGTACAAGGAGTTGCAGAGATGCCGACAAGGCAGAATTAGAGAGGGAATCGGGAAGGGAAGAAAATCTGGGAAAATCACAAAGAAATAAGGTCAAATTATCCTGACAATATATTTCGTTCATATTGCCCAATCCTTGGACCAGGGGCGTTTCTGGCCAATCTGGCACCCTAGACGAGATCTCAAAATAGCCATGGCCAGGGAAAATAACACTATTTTTACTACTATAAACACAAAATAAATACAAAAGCGTTAGCAGGGGGGTATTCCAGAAAGCAGGTTGTGACATAACCAGGTAAGTTTCAGGGTAAGTAAGCGGATAACCTCAGCTTTCGGTTCCAAAAACGGAGCTAATTTTCAGGGTATGTAATTTGCAATAGCAACTCACTCTCTGAACATAACCTGCTCCGGAGCAGTTCAGGTTATGTTCAGGTTATGTTCAGGTTATGTTCAGGTTATGTTCCACTGTTACTTTGTTTCGGAGAGGTGACGGAGCATGGCGTGCCCTTTTGAAGATGACAGAAGTGGATGTCGAAGCACAGATAATACGAAATATTATCCGCCGTGAGAGGGTGATAAGACATAGGCTAGATGTGCTTACGTATCCAAATGAACATTTGCGGGAGCGTTACCGTTTTAAACAAGATTCGTTAATTTATTTAACAAATGTTTTAAAACCACGCATATCAACAGATCGCCGATCAGCGCTTAACACAGATCACATTTTGTGCATAACTGCCCTTCAATTTTTGCGACGGGTAGTTTTTTCTATTGCATAGGCTGTTCGTACAGTGTCTTGCACTCAAACGGTTGGGAACACACTTTTGTGCAGTTCCCTGGCCATACAGAGTGGCAGGTTTGTCCTTTCTATGATATTTAATGAGAGACGATTGTAGTTACATGTCACTACGTAATCAATCCATATACTGTGTAGCGCCACAATTATTCAAAAATGTTTGTCATTGTATAACTTTCAATTTCAGGGTTCCCGAATGTGATTGGGTGCATTGATGTAATCCACATTTTCATTAAAGCTCCTTTAGTCAACCCATAGCATCAATGTGCAGGTAACAATAGATTTTTTGGTGCTAAATCTTTGGGTGTTTAAACCTAAATCCCTCTCATTACTGGTCCCGAATAACTAGTCAATATGTGATGCAACCCACCTCATCAGTCATGTTAAAGTCTAATGGACAGGGTCTGTACATGATGCCAGAATGTTGTGCACAAGTTTCAACAGGGTATGTTTTGCCTTACACAATGTTTTGTTATTATTCTAATTTAATTTCTGTAACTATACGCTTTAACTACCGTTATAGGACAGTTCAGTGGTTACTTGCTGGGGGACAGAGGGTACCCTTGTCTGCCCTATATGATGACACCCTACCCTGATCCTGAGCCTGGACCACAGGCACTATTCAACTTGGCCCACAGCAGAACACGGGTCAAGGAGGAGATGACCGTAGGCATCCTGAAGGCCAGGTTCAGTGCCTGTGTGGGCTCAGGGTTAGTCCAGAGAGGGCATGTGACATCACAGCTGTTTGTGTTGTTCTTCACAACATTGCCCCCATGAGAGGTGAGAGGCCCCCCCTTCTCTTGATGAAGATGGGCAAGAGGAACCCCAAGTAAACCCAGTAGACCAAAGAGATGTCAGGGTGGTACCAGACATGATTTGTCAAAATCACTTTAATTAAAATCAGGTAACAGTCAATTTTTGATAATTGTTCATTTATTTCTCTATTTCCTGTAATAAAAGACATTTGTATGTATTGCTTTTTCAACCACAATGTCACATTAATGTTCAAATACTGTTTCCCACCTTAAGCTGGTGCTCTAGCAATTGAATATCAAGTCTGGCCTTTTGTATGTTGACCCTTTTCTCCTAAATTTGAAGCATATACAGTAAAATAAAACAAGCATGCATAATGCAAAAGTGAAACAATGACTGTAAAATGCATTCCAATGCCTTTTGAAATGGTGAAAGTTGATGATTTTATTCATTAGAAACACTGATAAAAAAGTGAAAACATCAGTAAATTATAAGTTTTAATTTGGGAAACCTATATTTTAATCTGGAATCCCATCGACCACAGGTAGACCTTTATTAAGGGACAGTGCCAACTCAGCCGGGGTGAGGAAAAGTGGAGGTGGACCCCAGCCTGTTTTACGGGCCTCAGCCTTCTTTCTATTGGCTACATAGAAAATGTCATTACATTAATTACGAAATTACATGGCTTCAGTAACAGTTCAGTAAGTTAAGAAAATATTACCATGTTGGAGAATGTTTTTATGTTTCATTTTGACTTGGCTCACAGTTCTTTTTTATCAGGGATTACACCTGATAAAATGAGAAGACAATAGTCTATATTACTAGCTAAATATGTAATTACTACAGTAATATTAAGAAATTTATGGAGGGCAAAAAGCAAATGCGTGTCTATTTTCAAAAAATGCAGAAAAATCATTACAGTGAAAGGGAAAAATAGCCCACTTATAATTTTATAAACTGACATATTTACTCTGTCCGTTATTTTTGCCGAGGCCAACTCTCTTTGCTAATGCAGCAGTATTGCTTTTTTAATAATAATGGTCTTAATAAAAAAGCATTAAAAACTCCAACTCAGTTTCAATGAAATGCTTGTAACTCGCCTTTTTTCTTCCTGGATTTCCATGGGAACTCCTGAAATCGGCGATCCATTGAATATGTCTTTACGTACTCGCCGTGCGGGCGCAGTAACTATGGGTTACCAATAGGAGATTGATTGGTTCCTTGATTGGAACCGACATACCCAGCGGAAGCAAGTTTTGGGTTAATCAACCGAGAGTTCGGGGTATATGTGACGGTAAGTTAACCTTCCTTTCTGGAATACCCCCCTGGTGTGCTAAGAATGTAACCAATAAAGGAGACTCAACACATTGAGTGTAGGTATGAAATGAATAAATAAATACAAGTTGTACACACAATATTTACTATATTGCAATTAAATATTCTTTCATCTATTCTATTCATTCATTCATTCTATTAATCTAAAGCCTGTTCAGTTAAATGATTTGCAACAAGACTACATGCAAATTGCAAAACAACTCCTGATGTTCTAAAACTGCAACAGTGCTCGTGATTGGGTACTGTAGGTCTTCAGGGCCCAGCCAACAGATACAGATGCTTTCCAAAATGGCACACTCCTATGAAATACATACAACTCTGGAAAAGTTAGGAGACCACAGCAATTTTGCTTAAATTAACCCCTGTGAATACCTCTGGAATGTGATCAAGAGGAAGATGGATGGTCACAAGCAATCAAACAAAGCACAGTTTTGCATCAGGTGTGGCATAAAGTCACCCAACATCAACGTAAAAGACTGTTTTAGAGCATGCCAAGATGCATGAAAGCAAATTATTTTTATTATACAATTATTATTCCACCAAATATTGATTTCTGTACTCTTCCTAAATTTATTAACATTAGTTTTGTGTTGTTTATTGTCTTTGCATTATTCGAGCTCTGATAAAACTGCATCTTTATTGTTATGTTGACCATGTCTGCAAATAAATTATCTGAATGACAATATTTGAATTTAGAATTAGGGAGATATTTTGTCAGCAGTTTTTTGAATAAGACAAACATTTTCATTTTACAAAAACACGTGCCATATAGGTAGTAAAACCACAGATACTTTTGATTTTGAAATTATCTTAAAAACATTTTTCAGAGGTGTATACTAGTAAAATAAGGCAAATATATATATTAAAATATGTATATATGTACCATGGATTTCATATAGCTTACATCATAGTAGTTCTATTAATTTAGCAACCAAAATGATGCTCTGTCTGGCTAAGGACATATTCAATTAAAACACAATAACAAAACCGCAGTATCAGCATTTGAAGCAGTTTTAAAAATAAAAGCAATTAGGCATTAAAATCCATCAAGCCAAAGTTGAAAAATATCATGTTTGTTTCCAATGTGAACACAGAGATACTAAAATAAAAGAGGATGGCCAAGCAAACAATTGTATTTATTTACTATCACCAATTCTCCACAATACCTTGCAACCAATTGACAACGTATATGTATGAAACAAATGCATGTGTGAATCTATATTAACAATATGAAACCAACGGACCACGTGAGGTGGTTTCCCATCTCCTCTTAAATATCTGTCTGAAGGACAGAAGACGGTGATGAAAACGCGAACTGCAAGGAACTAAATAAAGTTCAGGTACATGGTTTCCCAGTTAAAATGTACATCGTCGTACTTACGATATAGCCGGATGAATGTGTTCTAGACAAATACGTCCATATTTATTACCCTTCATGGTGGTCTCTGGACTGCTTTGCTTAAAATTGATTTTTGGGTTTGAGAAGGGATTTTAATTTGGGCAAATATAGTAGGAATTGTGATTTATTGCAGACAGATACTTTTCAAAATGTCCATAAAAAACATACCACTATACTTCTGTCTCCTTTCTTCCTCATCTTTCCTCTTCTTTCTAAACTGTGCCCCCCGATGGCTTTGATCGTTTCATAGTAGCCTCCTTACAGAACGGCAGCCAGCAATGTTCAACAATGAACTGTCAACAGGCGTTCGACTCTGACTTCTCACCCAGCGTTCACACCTGTCCAGTGCAAACACCGTCTCGAGTCATCAATGTCATGTCTCTCATAATAACTAAATAAGTCTGAAGTTTTATTTTTATGATTAAAATAAAATTACATAAACAGTTGTTTAAACAGTAAAATCATTGTCTGTGTCCTTGTTCACACCCACGACCCCATACCTCTTTTGCTGACTACTGGGGGTCCTTGAGCAGTGGGGTGTCAGGTCCCCCTCCTACGGGAGCTAGATTAGAACAGTCACCTCATGTTGTGTTCAATTGCTGACCATAGTAAAACTCTTCACATTGGTAGCATTTAAACGCTATTTTCCTGTGTTTATGTTTTTCATGACCATTCAGGTTTCTGGAACAGGAAAAACACTTTTCACATTGAAAGAATTTTTAAAGCTTCTCTCCTGTGTGTCTCCACCCATGACCTTTCAGTTCTCTGGAAGTGATAAAACACTTTTCAGATTGGTTGCATTTGTTAGATTTCTCTCCCGTGTGTCTCTTCTCTCCTGTGTGTCTCAGCTCATGTATTTTCAGTGGTCCGGAAGCGACAAAACACTTTTCACATGGAGGGCATTTGTAAGGTTTGTCTCCTGTGTCTCCGCTCATGTATTTTCAGTTGTCCGGAAGCAACAAAACACTTCTCACATTGGGAGCATTTGTGACGCTTCTCTCCTGTGTGTCTCCGCTCATGGTCTTTCAGGTTTCCCGAAGCGATAAAACACTTTTCACATTGAGTGCATTTGTAAGGTTTCTCTCCTGTGTGTCTCCGCTCATGTATTTTCAGTTGTCCGGAAGTGACAAAACACTTTTCACAATGAGAGCATTTGTAAGGCTTCTCTCCTGTGTGTATCTGCTCATGTTGTTTCAGGTTTCCAGAAGCAATAAAAGCCTTTTCACATTGAGAGCATTTGTAAGGCTTCTCTGCTGTGTGTCTCAGCTCATGTATTTTTAGTTCTCCGGAAGTGATAAAATACTTTTCACATTGAGAGCATTTGTAAGGCTTCTCTTCTGTGTGTCTCCGTTCATGATCTTTCAGTTTTCTGGAGATGATAAAACACTTTTCACACTGAGTGCATTTGTAAGGCTTCTCTTTTGCGTGTCCTCGCTCATGTTCTTTCAGGTTTCCGGGAGTGTAAAAACCCTTTTCGCATTGAGAGCATTTGTAAACCTTCTCCTTTGTGTGTCTCCGCTCATGTATTTTCAGTTGTCCGGAAGTGATGAAATACTTTTCACATTGAAAGCATTTGTAAGGCTTCTCTCCTGTGTGTCTCCGCTCATGTATTTTTAGTTCTCCGGAAGTGGTAAAACACTTTTCACATTGAGAGCAATTGTAAGGCTTCTCTTTTGTGTGTCTCCGCTCATGTACTTTCAGGTTTCCAGAGGTGTAAAAACCCTTTTCGCATTGAGAGCATTTGTAAACCTTCTCTCCTGTATGTCTCCGCTCATGTATTTTTAGTTTTCCGGAAGTGATAAGACACTTTTCACATTGAGAGCATTTGTAAGGCTTCTCTCCTGTGTGTCTCCACACATGATCTTTCAGTTCTCCGGAAGTGGTAAAACACTTTTCACATTGAGAGCAATTGTAAGGCTTCTCTTTTGTGTGTCTCCGCTCATGTACTTTCAGGTTTCCGGGAGTGTAAAAAACCTTTTCGCATTGAGAGCATTTGTAAATCTTCTCTCCTGTGTGTCTCCGCTCATGTATTTTTAGTTGTCCGGAAGTGATAAAACACTTTTCACATTGAGAGCATTTGTAAGGCTTCTCTCCTGTGTGTATCCTTTCATGATTTTTCAGGTGTTTGGAATCATAAAAACACTTTTCACATTGAGAGCATTTGTAAGGCTTCTCTCCTGTGTGTATCCTTTCATGACTTTTCAGGTGTTTGGAATCATAATAACACTTTTCACATTGAGAGCATTTGTAAGGCTTCTCTCCTGTGTGTCTCCGCTCATGTATTTTCAGTTGTCCGGAAGTGATAAAATACATTTCACATTGAGAGCATTTGTAAGGCTTTATTACTGTATGTTTTCTCTCATGCAGTTTCAACAATTTTGTATCAGAGTAACTCTTCTCACATTGAGAACATTGGTGAGTCTTCTTTCCAGGTTGTATTCTCATTGATTGCAGATCCTCTGACTGTTCAAAACTCTGATCTGGTTCAGATGTCTGTGGTTCTAGTTGTCCTGCGTCTGGTCTTGTTCCTGTCAGAACCAAATGGTGGTAATGTTATTGAACATTAGAAAATGTTTAAAGTTAGAACAGCTGGTATAAAAACACAACAGCCAAAAGAAGCAGCAGAAGTTGTTGTAAATAAAATAACACCATGATACAGTTGATCCTATCCACATCCATCTACCTGTAAAGGACCATTTTCACAAACTCTTTTCACACCCCTCATGCTTTCAGATCTTTAAGGATCTTCTTGAGACAAGTCGTTGTATTTTTAGCAGATGAAATGGGTTGTGCAAATAAATAAACTTTATAATGTGCAAATAAATAAACTTTACAATTTATATAATAAATTAATAAATCAGAATAACCAACCAATAGCAGATGGCACATTAGTTTTATTGTCAATAACAAGTGTGAGCTTTAAAAAACATCTGATAATTAGCTAGACTGCAAAGTGCTACAAGGAAACCTGGACTTTAGAATTCACAAAATAACAGAAAATTAACATGCAATGTAATAGGCTACCTATGAGAAAACATGTTAATGTGTAACATTTGGGATGTTTACATCCATAAAACAAATAGGTACATCATGGAATGTGTAGGAACCTTGTTAACATGGCATCCCTGTACCCATTGCTTTGGCCAAACTATGTCATCTTAATTATTATTACATCTCAGAAGTTCTCCCAAATTACATTCTCAGGAAATTATTTTGAAAACCTGAATTACATTAAATGCCAACATATAAGGTGTTTTACATTTCGTCCTTCTATGACGTTGCCCCTGCACATTTCGTTTAGATGATTCACGAGAGAACATTCCACACATTCCATAGCTTTTAAAATTATATTACAACATTCACGGTTAAGTTTAGGGTTAAGGTTAAAGTTTATAACGATTCAATTTAGGCATGACATTACTGAGGTTAAGGTTCGGATTAAGGTTAGGGTTAACATGACAAAAAACAGACAATATACTGTTGCATCAAAACACACACTTAAGGCCCTATTTTAACGATCTAAGTACATGGCTTGAAGCAAATCCACTTTTGCTTGTTTGACAGCGGATAAAAGGGTCCATGCGCCGGGTGCATGGTCTGAAAGGGTTGTACTAAGTGTCTTCATTAATTCATAGACATGTTTTGGGTGTAACATGCAATAAACCAATCATAGATTCATCTCCCATTCCCTTTAACCCGGGATGTCCACTGAACCCGTCGAATGCGTTCGTTGCACCGGAAGTCATTTATTGTCAATGGAGCAATCCGCAAGGATGCGCTTACCTTGTGGGCTTGCGATGCGGTGCGCTCTGTGTGTCGCATACGTTCAAATTATTCAACTTGTGCATTGCGACCTTGTGCCGTTGTACAACCGGAAGTTGAAGTTCCCACTGGAACGAGTAGTACATCACGAGAGAAACGGTCTTGCCTTGCTGAAGCAATTGTGCTTCCAGTCCGCATTATGCGGATGCATATATCCGGTAAAAAGTAACGTGCACAAAATCTGACGTGTTTAGTGGACATCCGGCCTAAGACCCAGGCACGTGTGTACCTTTCACACAATGCTATTATGACAGCGTATTTGCACCGTAATATTTTTATTTGTAGTCTTTTGCATGTTTGTGTGCTGCTGCGCTTCCCTGTGTGTGTGCAACAAGCATAGTGTGCACACGCTGTGCAAACGCCTAGTTGCATTTGACAAATTTGCTGTTTGGCAAGGCAAGGCAAGTTTATTTATGTAGCAAATTTCATACACAATGGCAATTCAAGGTGCTTTACATGAACTGGAAAACATTTAAAACAGATTAAAGATTAAATTAAAGCAATTAAAATGAAAAATAATAATACTGACATGCTGCGCCATTGACTTTAGACCAGGTTTTTGTTGGTCAATGGCGCGATCACTTTCCAATGCCTCAAGATAGCAATACACTCAGATTTATCCTGAACACACCTCCCTGTTAGACCAGTACACCCATGGGTGCAAATATGGGCGCAGGTGCACTTGCTTTTTTAAATGACGCAGGCGCCTGACTGGAAATTGACAACTGCGTCGGTCTTAAACTACACTCTAAAAACACAAGGTTCTAAATAGCACTAAAAGTGGTTCATGGCTTGTAATCATAGGGGAACCACTTTAAGTGTTATATAGCACCTATCTTTATAAATGGTGCCATGTAGAACCATAAGAGGTGCCATATAGCACCTTAAGCACCTCAAAGAACTGCTGAAGAACCGCTGAAGAAGTAGTGGTGCTATATAGCAACCTAACCATTTAAAGAACCTGTTAAGCCCAGTTTGGTTCTTCAGCGGTTCTTCAGCGGTTCTTTGGGGGTGGTTAAGGTGTTATATTGAACCTCCTATGGTTCTACATAGCACCATTTTTAAAGATAGGTGCTATATAGCACTTAAAGTGGTTCCCCTATGATTACAAGCCATTAACCACTTTTAGTGTTATTTAGAACCTTTTGTTTTTAGATTGTAGCACAGACACTTGCGTTTCGGCTTTGCGCTACTTTGCGCCGGGTGCAAGATAGGGCCCAAAGTGTCTGTCTGGAGTTGAACTCTTGCTAGGCTTGGAGGTCGGGGACGGTGGATGGGCGTATAAATCCGCAACTTTGCCAGTGTTCGCTATGTCATGATCTTCATGTTCATTTTTCACATATTTCGGTTTTACAAAATAGTTCCCTCAGAACGTATTTCATGCCATTTTGGGCTCGTCATCTATGGAAAAGGTGCTCTTTTCAGTGTTATTTAGTTTGAGTTTCCTCCACCAACATTGTAGTTGTTTCATTTCAGGTCATTCGACGCGGTAACCGTTAGACTAGAGGGGAGAAGGGATGGTAAAAGATCTGGGCAGTTTTTCCAGAACTTCGTGCCAAGTTAAAGTGTCGAGGTGTTTTGTTGCATTTTTTAGATGTACTATGGTGCCTAAACCCGAATGACTTTGAACCGTGACCGCAAACATTTTATTTACTTCAGCCGCAGCCATCAAGCGCGAACCATTAACAGTGAATGAAACAAAGCGAACGTACAGGCCATAGTGTGACATGCGTAAACCAATTATGTAAACATAATCATACATGTATATGACGACACAGGTTTTTATTTAAAAGAAAGAACGTAGCCTAGGTTTGTATGTAGTCCTAGGCAATTTATATTCAGAATACTTAAAAAAATAATAATAATTGGGTTGGCCCTAAATTGACAGGGTCGGTCGGGTTATGGTAAACAAGAATATTTTTAAGGATGGCCTTAACGAAATGGCAGATCTTGTTTTTAAAAGAGTAGTAATATCACACTATTAACACACACAGTTCATGACTTGTATGACAGCATTCCAATGAGGATTGGAGCTGTTCTTAAGGCAAAGGGTGGTCTAACTACAAGTTAATACATTGTTAAAGGTTTGTGTGTTTTTGTTGACCCCCTGTAGAGCTGTTAGTTTGTCTGAATCCTTCAAATTCTTAGAACGAATTAAGTCCCACAAACTGAAGGGAGGACAACATGAGAGCATTCACTAACAAGGTGGGAAATGAGCACCCACCATCCGCCCAATATGGGTAAGTTTGGTCAGGGCTCTACAGAGTGAGCCGTTTACTCACATATGCTACTACAAATACATGTGCCTAAACTGTAAACTTCAAGCAGGTGCACGCTTGCAAGTAGCAATTTAAACACTGAAAGAAAACTTTCCTTATTGCGAGTATTTCTGCTATTTTGCTTCATTGATTGTAAATGCACAATAAACTGTAAAAACAATTGAATAGGCCGCTAGCAAGCTCGAGAGGATGTACAATGTCATAGTGTTATTTTAAGCAAAAATATATTTGTGTCAGAGTAACTATCTGAGCTGTTTATAAGTTAACAATAAACTTATTATTTTTGTATCTCAAACAACATTTAGTCATGCTACTTAGCTAGAAAATGAGACTCAAAAATTACATTATTAGGCTCCTCACACAACAGACGTCAACAGATTAATAATAAAGATAGAATAAAGTGTTGTGTCATTACTATAAATCTACACTATATTCAAGGGCATAGGAGTGAGTTTCATGGGGGGGGGGTACACATACTTTACACAAACTTTTCTAATTATTGGGACATTACCTGCCTCTAACATTTAGGGTGATACGTACCCCCTGCTCCTATCCTCTTGGCATTATTTGAAACAGAAATAGTTTCCATGTTTTACATTTATGGTGTCTGTGCCTCAAATGGTGCACTGTAGAACCGTGCGTAATAAAAACAGAACTAGCTATTTTTGCTATCCATTGCCAAGCTGTAGAACATGTATTCTATAAAATATTTTTTTACATCTGAAGAAAACACAAATCAGTTTATGCGTGAAAGTGATTTCCTACACTAAGCAGCACTTATTTTGCCATTTGAACCAGAATTGCAAGGAAGACAATGCGTTTTGCTTCCACAGTGTTTGTCAATGGGCACGAACTGGTCCATATTTTGATATAAATGATGCATTTTAGGCCATGCATTTTGTGTAACAAAGCACTGCATAGTGTTAATAATAGGCAGGTGGTCATTATGTTTTGGTTGATTGGTGTATTCCCTGGTTTCAACTAGAGGTCGGCTAATAAATCGTACTGGCCGGATAATTCTGTCCGACTATGAGTTTTCAAAATAATTATTAATTTGCATTTTGGCTCGGCGATTATGGACGATACTTTCTTTTGGAGAGAAACCACTTCCTCTTGCAAACCACGTTGAAACTGCGTGCAGCCAGCCAGCCTATCTTTAGTGAGCTACAGTCCACCAGTCCCAAACTGCAGCATCACGTCTGGAGGAAATAGTGATTGCAGAGAAACTAGGGTAAGTTTGTAGCTACTAGCATGAAAGGGGATCAATTAAAATCAGTCACATATAATCACTTGTTAGCTTCACATTGTTAATATTAGTCTAGAATAATGGGTAGAGGTTCACTGCTTTCCTTTTGACAGATCTGTTCCCATTTCTTTATCAACCAAAACCTTTATCCATTCTGTTTTCCTCAAAGCTTTCAGGAAAAAAATGACCAGTTTTAAAAAAAACAGCTGCACAAGGGTTAACTAGCTATATTGCGTTGCATGTGATGAATAAGGGGGATTTATAATCAATCATCAGATCAGCCAACTGTATATCAAAATCGGGTACTGGCACCAAACGAGTGCAGGTTTAATTCATATGTCCATTCGACAATGCAAAGTCATTATGCACATTTCTTGTCAAAATACGATGCCTATTCAAAACAATACACTGTCAGTAGTTGGACCAGAACCACGCGTGTTCGTTGATTGGTAAAGAGATAAACTCGCTGACAAATGGTTAAGTTCTCAGTATAAGTTTAATGTGTAATAAATGCAATCTTCATGTACATGGGACTCTCTGACACACCACACAGGATGGTCAGGGAAGTCTGGCCTGATTCCACATAGTTCTTCATTACATGGTTGAGGCAGGGTGTGGTTTAGACTCACCCTACCTTTGGAGGCGCCCTAGAGCAGAATTGCTCTCTCAGCGCTGTCTTGTCTCTGTTTCTTGGGTGGGGGCTAGGCAGAATAGCAATTGTACCAGTCTGTGCCTGGCTCCAGCTTGACCCCCCTGCTCTGCACATTCCGTAACTTTCCACTGTCTCTCCCCCACCCATAAAACACCAGTACTTCTCTATTCAAAATAGTTATGGCCTTATGCAGTTTTAAGTGATAGTCTGTGTTTGCACTTTATCATATGTTTAATCATAAACCATATAGCGAACAAATATAATAGTGTGAAAATATAAACACTAACAACACAGAAGACCATTTTTCTAATTCCACATTTAATTAAAAGGCATTCATGTTGGCAGGGAATATATGTCGCTAGTGTTCTCAAACATGGTTCTTAAAATATTTCTGATGTTGAGTCAGACGGTGGTGAAAAGAGAGAAGAACATTAGGCTACATTCCGACTCCTCACGCAAGAGACTATTTCTGTAGTTAAAGATGAAATCCCATGTTTCTCAGTTACTGCTTTTGTTATATTCATATTCATTGTCATATTTGTGTATTGATTTTGAAACCAGATATATTCATCAAGTGCTTCTGGAACTTACATCGGATATCTGTACTCCTGTTGTGCAGCACCAAATCCGATTGGTTAATAAAAGGACAACTATCAAAATGCACAGACAATCTTTTTTTGAGGCAAAACCCAAGGGTCTATTTTACAAAACAGATTTAATAAGCAAAGTTGCATCAAATACAAATCGTACTATGCCTACTATGTATTTTGCCATTTGTTTGGCATTTTGTTTGAACAAATTTAAATAATTTGATATTTATTTAAGATTTTGTTTATTATATTAAGAAGTTATATTAAAAGTTTGTTCTTTCAGTATTGTCATAACGTCATTATTTCCATAATTTATTTTCATAATAATCAGTCGATTAATCAGTATCGATTCTTTTGGTCTTCCAATAATCGTTAATCGGTACTGGCCTTGAAAAATCATAATGTTCGACCTCTAGTTTCAACATCCCACATGGAAAGATAAGTTTTGCTTGTTTCCCAGAATTACTGATATAATTACTAAACTTCAAACGTCTGCATTTCTGCAGGCCCACCCACCAAAACATTTCTGGTTATGCCTCTGGTCTGGAGATCCCCAAGAAGAGGGTAATAAATACAGTATGTCCACGAGACAACATGTAGGGTGTTAGTTTGTGGCCATGCTTTTAAAACAGTACTCACTGGATATAGTCGGGTCTTCAGGCTCCTCCAGTTCTTTCACCCCCAGAACGTCTTCCTCCATATCAGGGATTGTAAAATGCTTTTTCTCTTCTTTCACTTTAACCTCCTCTTGTTTTACTGCATGCAGCTGTTCCTCTTCCACCTTAAAATCCTCTGATTTTACTTCAAATGGCTCTTCTTTTTTAACATCTTCTTCCTTAAAGTATGTGCCTTTATCTTCCTCTTTTTTTATTCTGAAAATGTTCCCCTGTGTTGTTACTGCAATATTCACCTCCTCTTTTACTACAATATTCTGCCCAAAAACATCTTTCTCTGTTCCGCAGACTCCCTCTTCTTTGGTGGGGTTGAATAGTGAGCTCATGGTCGAGAATGTTATCTAAGTTAGTGTAGCTTAACTATTGTTGGCTCAACACTTTTGAGCAAAAAGACTAGATGATGCGTAAATAGAATTGCGTTTAAAAGTGCTTAAAAACAGGTTAATATTTCGGTTTAATTTGGATTCTAAAACGTTGCTGTACAGTTGACAGATAATTATTTATTGTTAAAAGCCATTGATTCAATTCCGTGTCTTGCTTAGCTATATCTTTCTGGCAACAAAACAAGTACTTCCGGGTCATGAAATTTCAAAATAGAGGTCCGGGATTTATTACGAGAAAAGTGTCATAAAACTGAAGTTATTTGGAATTATAGACAAAACACCATATGAGCAATTATTCATATTTATTCATATTAAATTAACATTTGCTTGAAATGTGGATATTAAATCTGCACCATGTAACTTCCCATTCATTTATCTTGTTGGCCTGAATTTTACTTATATATATTATTTTATTATTTTTATATATATGTTTTTATTGATTGATTTATTTTATGTTTTTTTTTATTACACTCATTATATCGCACCGTTGTGACGAAAAGAGAGCTGAGCCAGAAGGCAAAGCTCTCAATCTACCGGGTAGTCTTTGTTCCTACCCTCACCTATGGTCATGAAGGCTGGGTCATGACCGAAAGAACGAGATCCAGGGTACAAGCGGCCGAAATGGGTTTCCTCAGGAGGGTGGCGGGCGTCTCCCTTAGAGATAGGGTGAGAAGCTCAGTCATCCGTGAGGATCTCAGAGTAGAGCCGCTGCTCCTTTGCGTCGAAAGGAGCCAG
>JACXGM010009124.1:17506-28093 GCA_016801145.1 Umbra pygmaea | reverse complement strand
TTTGGATTACTCTACCATTTAATATCCCTAGATGTACTTTAGCCATCCAGCTATTCCGTTTTGTCCTATGCCTGCTTGTTTGGATAACTGCCTGTGGATATACTCTTTACCTGTTCCTATGGAAGGTCAAACAGGTCAATAAATAACATTGTGCTATTTGACATTGTTTTGAGTATTTACTCAGTACAGACATTACAGATTGTTTCTTTTAACATGATTGCCATGAGGAGTTGATAGTTTACCTAACTTTTGATTAGGTAAACTATCAAGAGTATACAGTTTAATAAAGCTATAGTCTAAATGGAATATACTAATGTTTTACCTTTCCAATTGAATAAGAATATATATTGTATATTAATTCAAACAACACGCCACCTTTTGTCCCTTATTTGGTAGTGAGAAAGTTGGCAACTCTAGTATGCACTGTATCATACTATGATATATAACATATATATATTAATTATATATAAATTAATTATATATAAATTATATATAATATATTTTATATATATATATATAACAACATACATAATTAAACAGAGGGTTTGGTCAACTATTCAAAACAGCAATATCATGATTCGTATTCAGGGTTTGATTTTATTCAACTCATAGAAAAAAATAAAAGACACCAACATCAACAACAGCTTTAGTTTTTTGGACAAATCTCTTGGACTGTAAAGGATAACACCAATGCTATCCCTAATGGCGGGGCAGCAGATGTCAGCGTGCGTTTCTTCTGTAACATCTTTGTTTCAAGACGTGTCTGACTTGGTCTCAGTTTCACTGATCACTTTGCCGTCAACACTTTCCACTATGACGGTCGTCACCTTTCGCAAAGTGGTGGTTGTTGAGACACTGCAAGGTCAAAGACAACATTGTTAACTCAATTATTTCTAGTTTAATTAATATACAGTACTGTAGGTGACTTGTGAAGTGTAGAGGTCCTGGCTCACCTGCTTGTGTTCTCTCCATCCAACAGCCTCCTATACTCAGAGATCTCAATTTCCAGCCTGGTCTTGATATCTAGCAGCATCTGGTACTCCAGACTCTGGCGCTCCAGGTTACCACGGATTTGACCAAGATGTTCCTCCAAGCTGGTCACCTGCATCTGATAACTGGAGAGTATGTTGGCATAGCGGTTGTCTGTTTCAACAAGGGTGCCCTCCAATGAAGCTTTCTATTGGACAGAAATAGATGAACGAGAAGTTAATAGGTGCTGATAAACAGTGGTGATTGATGGTAATGAAATCTATTGTTTTTGTAGTCAATCTTACTCACCAAGCTGAGTTCGGTTTGGAGTTCAATTTCTAGGTTTTGCATCTTGCATTTAAATTCAGTAGTTTCACATCGAGATGATTGGATGGTCTGTATGCAGCACCCGACAGCGCTCTGGATTTCTTCTGACTGTAAATGACACCAAGAACTTCAATAACTATAAAATTCACTCAAAGGACATCATAAAAAATATTGTTAAAGAAAAAGAGAACATGTATCTATTAAGAGAAATGGAAGAAGTGACCTTTGCGTTGAACCAGCACTCCAGTTCTAGGTGGTTCTTTGCGACAACAGCGTCGTAATGTTGACGGAGATCATCCATGACTTCAGCAAGATCTTCTTGTGGAGCAGCGTCCACCTCCACGTTAACCGTCTGACTACCCACTTGCACCCGCAAGTCCTCGAGCTCCTGATAATGAAATAACACAAATGTCAGTTCATGTCTTTCCTTCTTAGCAGCTTCAGTGACTTGGAACTTAGTAAAAACCATAGAAATGTAATGGATAGAAAGGCCATTGAACTGCTTGGCGTGGTCATTCGATCAGTACACAACAAAATGGCGATTGTTATTAGTTGTCACGGTGACAACACGTAAAATTCGTTTAATGTGGAAGTAGGCCGCTAGATCTGTGCAACGGAACGGTACACATAAAAATGGCTGCCACTCTGACCATTCTGCTACATTGATTTGCATTGGAATGGCCTTTCTATCCATTCTATTTCTATGGTAAAAACATTCAGGCCCACCTTCGTGTGGATCTTTTGGAAAAGAACCAACTCCTCTTTTAGCTTCTCAACTGCCATCTCCAGGTTAGATCCTTCAATTGTTAGTTCATCTCTCACCCTCCTCAGCCCAGCAATGTCAGCCTCCACACACTGCCTTAAAGCAAGCTCATTTTCATATCTGTGGAACATCAAAACATCGGTGTGACACCTTACACGCTACAGCGAATAGTTTTTAGATTTCAGTAAGGTTGCATTAAAGCTGCCTCAGTCATTCCCACACTTACTTTAATTTAAAGTCAACTGCTGCCAGCTTAGCATTATCAATAGTCAGATATAGTCCAACATTTCTTTGAGTGTCCTCGAAAATCTGTAAATGTTCACAGAGGAATGTCAATCAACTTGGTATTGAAATAAGAAAGCACTAACAAATATCAGATTTTCTGTGGAGTTCATCTATAAAAAGTGTAAATTAATCTGATCAGAAGAAGCTATATTCTCCAATCTATTGTTTAGCAGATGCTCATATCAAGAGCAACCTTAAGTAGTAAGTTCATAAATTTTATACTTTCTTCATGCTATGTGTGAAATTACCGGCAGACTGACCTGGTTTTTGATTTTATCGATGGCGACTTCAAAGGCAGCATAGTCGTGAACCTCAGGCATGGCTTTCTTTTCCATAAACTGGAAGATCTTAATCTCCAGGTTGGCGTTGGTCTGCTCAAGGGCATCAACTTTGTCCAGGTAAGACGCCAGCCTGGTGTTTAGGTTCTGCATTGTTGCCTTCTTATTTTCGTTGATGCAGACATGGTTTGCCTGGTTGAAGCCACCACCTTCCTTACCTCCAGCACAGGTGTTGGAGGCACTAGATATTTGGACTCCGAACCCACCGGAACCTTCGTACATGCTGCCAGCTTTCATGACTCTGATGTGTCCCTCTCCATTAGACATGGACATGTGAGAAAAGTCCATTGAGACGGCTTTAATGGATTCACCAGAGGATATGAAGCTGCTGCCTGAGAAGGAAGGCATGGTGACTGGAGTTGTTACCTTGTCTGAGAAGAGTGAGCGAGGAGTCATTGGAGAAAGGCCTTTTATCTCATGAAATGAAGGAGAGAAAAGGGGTCTCTACCTAGAGGACAATGAAAGGAATCCACCCCTGGTCAAATGCTAATAGCTCAGGAATACAAAACAGTTAAACAGGATCAGGGAGCTAGCTTGGGTGTGAACAGTATCAATCTAAGATAAAACATCTAAGGTATCGCAGTTCTAACCTGTTTCATTACAAAAATGTCTTTTTTAGCAGTTTGCATTTGTGGTCTAACGTCCTACTGATTGCTTGGCCACCTGGTGGATGTTTCTGAGGATGCCTGTAAGAGTGGGATGGTATGGACACATAAACTGAGATTAAGGACTCATTATTTGTATATAAAGGTGTTTAATCATAACTGTTGGTTATACATTGGTATTTCAGTTCATACGTATTGCAGTTCATTTGTAATAACCCCTAAGTTTGTGTTGTGATTAAACACTGAGTGTGTGTGTATATATATATATATAATATAAATATACTGAAAATCAGCTTTGAATTATTATCATGACAACTGTAATTATTAAAAGAACACCACAGAACTTCTATCTGCTTGAGTCTCCCTCCTCCACCCACTAACTGCAACGTGACAATGTCTGGACATCTTTCTGATGCATGGGTTACTACCTTGATGTGAGCTGAGACCTGTCCACATTCTCTGTACTAAACTGGATCCAATGTCACAGCAGTACACTTTGCCCTGCAGCTCTGTGAAATATCTCCTTTAAGTGATAAAAACTAATTTGGTAACACATACAATACTTCTTAATAGAGTACACTCTAAAAAATAAAGGTTCTTCAAAGTTTCTGTGTTGGGGTATATGGTTCCTTGAAGAACCGTTAACATCTAAAGAACCTTTCCATTGTACAAAAGGTTCTTTGTAGTGCCAAAAGGTACTTTAGATTATAAAAGGGTTCTTCACCATCAATCTCATGTGATCTTACATTTTTGGAGTAAATTTGTTTCCCATGCATTGATTTATTTGTGGTGGCGTGCCACAATCTCTGCACTGACTGCTATGAATAGATTTATGCTTCCTATATTAATTAGACTGCAAAATATATTTAAACTTATAGTAGTAACATAAAAGGCAACATGTTTAGTATTGGGCAGTTATGCATTATTTTCACATTTCTTAATGGCACTAAGAAAAAATAGGTTCTTCAAGGAACCTTTCAATGAAAGGTACTTTGGGGAACCAAAAAAGGTTCTTCTATGGCATCGCTGTGAAACCTGGCACCTTTATTTTTAAAAGAATAGGTCTTGAGAAAATAGTTTAAAGCTATTTATCTTTGCGCTACATAACATTGCTATACATATCAATCGATATTATACAATAATAAATGTATTGATTATGTTGTTTCAAGCGATAGAAAATATCAGAAAGACATTTGAAGATAGCATCTTTGCATACTGAAGACACTGAATTTAAAGCTGAACTCCGTAGGGATTTTTCCATTGATAAATGGTTATTCTATTAGCCTGGATCATGGAATCAGTTCCTACAATAGGAGATGGCTCCATTCACAAAAACGAGACGCTCTGTATGATGTACCCTGCTGCTATACCAATCATTGGTCAGGTATCGTGTTGACAGGAAAAAGCTCATTGCAGACAGGAAGTGATGAGTTTGATGTATCAAATCGAAATCAAAGACAGTCTGAACAAAGTAGGGATTGCTCAGTGAGGTTTTTCTTTGTGATTCAAGTATATTACATTATCAAAATATTTAAATAACAATAGAGGAAAACAGTAAAACCAAAATAAAAGTACAAATGTAACGCTGAGGCATTGACAGTAAACTGACATACAGTACATGTTTTCTGGGTAAATGAGGTAGAAGTAGTTTGGATTTTGGAATTGATGTTGTTCAGCTTTAGGTCAATTCTTGATAAAAAAATGGTACCTTTGAGATATTGGAAATAACATTATTTATCAAAGTCCTACTTGGCACAAAAGTCACCTCAGTTTTGAGACATCAACATAGCTGAAGCTGTCCTGGATCACTTTGACAAGAAAAAGAACAAACAATGGCTAAAGTGAAAAGAGGAGTTATGGAAGAATTTAGCACAGTACTACCTTGAAGAATTAGCAAAACGTAGACCAACACAAATCAGTTCATTGTTGCATTCTAAGGGAAGCTAAACAAGATAATTACTTGTTTCAATAACATGCTTTGTTGTTTTTATTTGTATTAACGTGGCTCCCTGTTTACTTTAAGTTATTTTCAGTTCTCTTTTTTAAAAACTAAACACATACGGCACAGATAAATGGCTTTAAAGAATTTCTCAAGTGCCCTAAGAAAAGCACTATGTTAACCCATTCTGTTTACAAATTAATAGCTAGACATCTACAGTATATTATCCATTTCGTAATAAGACACCTTACTAACCCTCTGATTCTTGTGTAATTTACAAATTATTTACTGTAAATATGCTGGTCTTCGCATTGACAGAATGACAAAAGCTTTCAACTTAGCTATTGGCTGATCTAATGTTTTTGCATGTTGTTTCACTAGTCTAGTCTGACTTGTTTTACCAGTTTCAACATTCAGGCCTATGTTTGTCATGGTCTATCTAGGATCTTAAAAAAGTAGGGGGCGGTTCGATAGCCATTTGGCTGAAATACAGTTCATGCACCTTGTCAGATTGCAAGGTCTTTTGCTAAACTTAACAGTGTGTTTTCCTTCAGCTTTCCTGGTGCAATAGCAATTTTTTTTAGCTTGGTTGCACTATTACACAACCATTACTATGCTGCATGTAGTGTATGAGTTAAATGCCTACTTATCTACATTTTTCATTTCACTCTACAATACTATTACGATTATTAACAGCAAATCAAATGAATGTGCAAAAGGAAAGAAACAAGGTATTTTGGGAGTATTTTTTCAGTTGTTTCAGACCAACCATAGTGGTCAACATTGTGGGGGGTGTCAGATGGCTAAGTGGTTAGGTAGTCAGACTTAGTAGTCCGATTAAATTCCCACTGTGCCAAATGTCATTGTGTCCTTGGGCAAGGCACTTACTGTAAGTTGCTCTGGTTAAGAGTGTCTGATAAATTACTAAAATGTACTGCAAATGCCTCCAATTTCACTATTAGAAGAAAGAGTTAATAATAGACAAAAATGGGAATTATCATGTGAAAAACCTTTATTTTTTAACATTTCAGAATGAGGTTGACAGCAGTTATCAGAGGACTGGTGTTCTCCTCAGGGTGACTCCTGGTTTACGAGGACTCAGTCTCGGTCCCAGGCTTTCCATCCACCACCTCCTGCACGTAGGTCACCACCTTCTGCAAAAACGTGCTGTTGGTAGTAGCTGTTGGGGCGCTGTAGAGGCAAAGACAGCGTTGTTAGATAATGCCTACTTTGGCTAAATGCATTTCGGCTAACATATATAACCACTGAGCAAAGACTTCTAAAAAGACCTCTTACACATATCTTCAACCCAACATACATCTTTTCAACGTTTTCAATGTTCTTTGCCCAGTGGGGGGTTTTTCATTAATGTATTGAAAGACCCGCGCTCACCTGGAAAACTCCCCATCCAGGAGCCTCCTGTACTCAGCGATCTCCATCTCCAGCCTGGTTTTGATGTCCAGAAGGGTCCGGTACTGTTGGCCCTGATGGTCCAGGTCACTGCGCAGATGACCGAGCTGTTCCTCTAAACTGGTCACCTGCCTCTGGTAGCCGGACATCATACTGGCATAGCGGCTCTGTGTTTCATTCAGGGTTCCTTCCAGGGACATTTTCTGAGAAAGTCAGCGAGGGGACATTTTGTTTACAATCCTGAATGTATTGGTGAAACTGTATAGACTTTATATACTTCTTCTTATTAGTCATTCTCACCATGCTGAGTTGAGATTGGAGTTCAATTTCAAGACTTTGCAGCATGCGCTTTACATCAGTGACTTCTGACCTGGATGACTGAAGGTTCTCAGTGCTAACTGCAACGACGGTGTTGATTTCCTCTGACTGTGAATGAAGATAACACAGCGTAGGGAGTCAATTCCTGTTCCATACACTGAAGATACATAGAAGAGTCTAATGGGATGAACATTCGATTATCCATACCAAAATGATACACTTTTACCTTGGTATTAAACCAGCTCTCCAGTTCTTTACGGTTCTTGTTAGCGACGGCCTCGTAGTGTTCCCGGATCTCAGTCATAACTTTGGTGAGATCTTCCTGCGGTGCTGCGTCCACCTCCACGTTGACGTCGCCGCTCATCTGGGAACGGATAGACAACAGGTCCTGGGAAGAAAGCGTTGAAAAATATACTGTCAATTTTAAATCCTGTGCCTTGTTACAAGATATTAGCCAAATGTTTATTCATGTGCAGCCGTCCTCTGTTTCATCATTTACACCAACCTCCTCATGGTTCTTCCTCAGGTGGACCAGCTCTTCATGTACCCCTTCAATCTGCATCTCCAGGTCTGATCTGCCTATGGTCAACTCGTCCAAAAACCTCCTCAGCCCACTGATGTCAGCCTCCACTGACTGCCTCATAGACATCTCATTCTCATACCTAAGGTTGATTGATTGATTGATTTTTATTTAAAAGGGACCATGTGCAATTAATAACATAAATGTAAACATTTGATGCATTACACCAGAGTTAGCCTTAGGCTAAATTACATCTGCAGTCCCCAAGGGATGTCCGATCATCAAGAAGCATCTTCAAATTTTTCTTGTGCACTACCATGTCATATTCAAATTTTTCTTGTGCACTACCATGTCATATTCAAATTTTTCATGTGCACTACCATGTCATATTCAAATTTTTCATGTGCACTACCATGTCATATTCAAATTTTTCATGTGCACTACAATGTCATATTTAAATTTTTCATGTGCACTACCATGTCATATTCAAATTTTTCATGTGCACTAACATGTCATATTCAAATTTTTCATGTGCACTACCATGTCATATTCAAATTTTTCATGTGCACTACCATGTCATCTTCAAATGTTTCTTGTGCACTACCATGTCATATTCAAATTTTTCATGTGCACTACCATGTCATTTTAACATTTTCCTTGTGTCATATTGAAGAGCTATTTTAGACATCTTTTTAAACAATTGGAAATAATCACCAAATTCTCCAAGTGTACAATTCTTAAATTTAAAAAGCAGTTTAAAAATGTGTTTTTATTTTTATGAAATTATTAATAAAGTGGGTTACTGCTTTCTACACAAGTAGAAGAAATAAACAATTGTAGGTACATGGTATGAATCTGATAATAAACTGTAATGACTGAATGAGTGGTAAATAAAATAAACATATTATATATTCACTTCGTTTTGAAGTCATCTGCAGCCAGCTTGGCATTGTCAATGGCAAGGTAGGTTCCTCCATTGAAATGAGTTGCATCAATAATCTGAAAGAAGAAACATAATTTTTTAGATTTGATTTCACATAGAACGTGTTTATGTGTGTTTGCTTGTCAGCTTGTAGTCAGGGGCGCCGCCAGGGATTTTGGGCTCCATGACAAAAAGTCTAATTGGGCCCCCTCTGCACAGCTGTTGTAGTTTTTACCTATTTTTGAGGCCCCTGTCAGACATGGGCCCTTGGAACTTCCCCCCATACGCCGCCCCTGCCTGTAGTGGATGTGATGTGTATCATTAAGAAACACGAAGCGATTCACAATGAATAACAGGTCGGAAGAGAGTAAAATGACTGTACATAAACCTCTGGAAACATCTGCTGTAATGTTGAAATTTCAGAAGATAGGGTAAAGTTGAAAGATTCGTTTTTATGTGAGCCATGCTGATTGTGCTGAAGAAAAGCCTGCTTATGTCACTGATACATTTTTTGTTTGACCTTGTTGTAAAAATGGCTGTAATTAAAAAGATTTAATGAAAAACTAAATTATAAGAATAACCAAATCTTGCGAATGCAGGCATAATTGGGCTTAAATAGTGAAGTCACTATACTTCCTTATAGTGGGGTCAGGGTAATTTATGGCAGCCCTACATAACCACACCCATAACAAGACACCACCAGTTAGTGAGTGAGCTAGTTAAATAGTTTAGTTTAATAAGTTCAACAAATAGAATTTAGGAGTTTAAAATTATATCTGGATTTATCATTTTAAATCCATAAAAAGGACAAATCATAAAATGTGTGCTGCTACTTTTTTGCTGTATGGTACTTCCTGACAAAGTTTGGTTTTAAGGCAGACATTTTGGGCCTGTTATACCTGTTGTTGTAGATCGTGGATGGTGGCTGTGAGGAGAGTGCAGTCATGAGATTCTGGCTGGGTCTTGGCCTCCAAGAACTGGTGGATCTTCAGCTCTAGATCAGCGTTGGCCGCCTCAAGAGAACGGACCTTATCCAGGTAGGTGGCCAGACGGTCGTTCAGGTTCTGCATGGTGGACTTCTTGTTGTCGTTCACGTCAATGGCATCGGAGAGGTTGAATTCACCAGCCCCCCCGCCCATGCCAAAACCACCGGAGATGTTGTTCGAGGCACGGGAGATGAGCACCCCAGAGCCACCCGCACCAGCGTACACGCTGCCAACCCTCATGGCGCCGATGCGGCCAGTTCTCACGCCACCGCCGGACATCCAAGAAGATCCCGGTGAAGCGTTTCGGTGTGCTTGGCCGTGGGTGCCGAAGCTTCTGCTGGGGAAGGAGGCCATGATGCAGGGAAATGTCTTACCGCTTCGGCTGGAGAGAAACGAGTGGAGAGTGGCTGGTCACGGCTCCTTTTATTTGCATTTCAGTGGGGGTGGTGAATGTGGAAATTTCCATCCAAGCTGCAACTAAAGAAAATATAAACATGTCATGGAGGCAGGTAGATAGGGGGTCATGAAGTCATAGGTTTTGTATGGAATTGTAAGTGTACCATGTTACACATCCAACTATGTCATGCAAAGATACTCTCTATGATGAAGCTGTGTGCAAAAGCTATTTAAACTCAGGTTAAAAGACCTCAAATTCTTAAAAAACATTGTTTTTTACCCCAGCCCCTCACTCTCTGCTATCTCAAAATTCCTATCTACCTGTTGCTACCTGCCCTTTTAGCAAGGATGAACACTGTTCGATTATAGGGCAGGGAACGAGTAGTAGCAACTAGCAGTAGAAAACCCTCAAGTCATGGACAGTTATTTTTAGTGTTTAAACTGGTTTTTAGCTAATGTTGAGTAGTATACTTACACTGTTTTCAAAATATGTTTGGGAAGTTTATGATTCATAAGACATTGGAAATACAAATGTGATTAGAGTGAACGGGATTTAATTCATGTTGCACTGGTAAAATTGTGCGGATATTGTCTGCGAACCCACCGTGGTCCATTTCAGAGATTCCCCATGTATGAAATAACTATGGTATATTCTGGATCTTTGCAATAAAACATGTATGAAATAACTATGGTATATTCTGGATCTTTGCAATAAAACATGTATGAAATAACTATGGTATATTCTGGATCTTTGCAATAAAACATGTATGAAATAACTATGGTATATTCTGGATCTTTGCAATAAAACA
>JACXGM010009124.1:0-17406 GCA_016801145.1 Umbra pygmaea | reverse complement strand
GCAATAAAACATGTATGAAATAACTATGGTATATTCTGGATCTTTGCAATAAAACAGTGATTCTAGTGAGCTTGTGAACTGGCGTGACGTGAGAAAAGGGTTCAGTGTTGAAAAGGAGCATTGTCCTTTACGTTTATAATCCTAGTTCATCTCAATCTGATAGGTTCAATAGCAGCCTTCAGTTATGCTTTTTCCTGTAACACATTATTATTCCAACTCCAGGTTTGACCTTACAGCCCCGTTCTGTCACCTTGGTGGTCACCCCGTGAACAAAATCAGAAGGAGGACAGTGACTCTTTCTAAATCCATACATAGACACAAGTGACACTGGTAAGGAATGTACAAGATCACCAGCAGCAAAAACATAAATAGTATATACTGTTTATAAGCGCGTTAACGCACTCCAGACTGTTTGTGTGTTAATGCTTACATACTGTACACATGATCTGCAGAGGAGCAGGATAATGCAGTCCTGAAACAGGGATATGTGTCACTTTAGTTATTGAGTAGTCTTATGTCTTGTGGGCAGAAACTGTCCTTTAGTCTATTGGTGTGTGTTGATGTTTAATTAGTTTGCCAGGTGAGCCCAATTAAAGGAAAACTACTTAAGAAGGATGTTCCACATTATTAAGCAGGCCACAGGTTTCAAGCAATATGGGAAAAAAATGAGAACCTGCTTTTAAAAGTCCCCAAAATACTACCTTAAATAGTTTCTTTTATTAAATTGATTCTTGTCTGTCTTATCAGCATAGAAAGTCATTAATGCTAGCAACATGCAGGGCTCAGCTGTAGAAGAGACATACAGGGCTCAGCTGTAGAAGAGACATACAGGGTTCAGCTGTAGAAGAGACATACAGGGCTCAGCTGTAGAAGAGACAAACAGGGCTCAGCTGTAGAAGAGACATGCGTGTCAGTTGATTTCCTCTGTATAAAGAAGGGTAGTTAATCACACTGATTACCACAAAAGATAAAAATAATTGCATTATCAGTTAAGACATATAAGCAACATGGGAAAGAAAAAGGACCTCTCTGCTATGGAAAAGTGTCAAATAGTTCAATGCAAACATATAGGTATGAAAACATTAGATATTTCACAAAATAATTAAGCGTGATCATCGTACTGGGAAGAGATTTGTGGCTGATTCAGAGCACAGAGGAAACTGTGCAGATAAAGGCATAATGAGGAAGGTTACTGCCAGACAAATTCGTCAAAGAGCAGCTGCTAAAATGTCATTACAAAGCAGCAAACAGGTATTTGAAGCTGCTGGTGCCTCTGGAGTCCGGCGAATCTCAAGGTGTAGGATATCCAGATGCTTGCAGTTGTGCATAAACCTACTATTTGGCCACCCCTAACCAATGCTCACAACCAGAAATTGTTGTAGTGGGCCCAGAAATACATGAAGACCTATTTTCAAACAGTCTTGTTTACTGATGAGTGCCGTGCAACCCTGGATGGTCCAGATGGATGGAATAGTGGATGGTTGGTGGATGGCCACCATGTCCCAATAAGGGCGCGACATCAGCAAGGAGGTGGCAGAGTCATGTTTTGGGCTGGAATCATGGGGAGAGAGCTGGTAATCCCCTTTAGGGTCCCTGAACGTGTGAAAATGAAATGTATAGTTTCTGACTGACTACTTCCTTCCACTTTTTTGCCTATTGAGAACTTTTGGAGCATCCTCAAGCAAAAGATCTATGAGGGTGGGAGGCAGTTTGTAATGAATACTCCAAGGGTAAGAAAAGAACAATGTTTATTATAAACAGGCATATATTCCAAACAGAGCAGGGATCAGGCCAGAATATCAATCCAAGACTGTAGGCGAAGGCACAAAGGAGAATCCAAGGCAGAAGATTTAACCAAACAATGCAGGGGTCAGGCCAGAATAACAATATCAGAATGGAGGCTAAGGTACAGAGGTAAATCCAAGGCAGAAATATCAATAAACAATGTAAAGGTCAAAACCGGAATAACAATATAGAAATAAAATGCTCAGAATGGAGAAAATATATACTCACAATACCTCGCGAAGAGGCAATGGTGTGTGTGTGCTTTATATATGGACTGGGTGAGTGCAGGTGTATAGAATTAGTGTGATTGAGTCTGTGCTATGGGAATTGTAGTCCTGAGGAGGCAAGACCAGGGAAGCTGTAGTTCACAGAGAAGATGAACTGGGGAATGGGAATTGTAGTTCTGAGCAAACTAGGAAGGGGAAGATGTAGTTCTCTGGGAAGAGGAACTAAGAAACGTTACAGAATCCCCCCCCCAAGGCGCAGCTCCAGAGGCGCCAAACAGCAGCACGCCACGGGACACCAGGCAACAGAAGACCCAGGCAGGAGACCGTAGCGGCAGAAACCAGAGCGGCGGCTCCCCAGGGAGAAGCAGACGAGCAGAACAGGCAGGTGGAGGGAGGCTTGGCGGGACGGAGGGCGGAAGCAGCAGCAGCGGACCGGAGGGACGAAGCAGCAACAGTGGGGCGGAGGGCGGAGGCAGCAGCGACGGGCTGGACGGCTGAGTTCGGGCAGGCGGAGGTCCGGCCGAGCAAGGCAGAAGGGAAGGACAAGGCAGAGGCCAGGCAGGCGGCACAGGCAGAGTACAGGCCGACAAAGGTGGAATCAAGGGCCCCGCGGGAGGCGGCCAGGCCGGAGGGGGCTTGGACGGCCAAGGCAAAGGCGGACCAGGCACCGGAACCACAGCAGACACAGAGCAGGGCATGGCACTGGGAGTGGTGCAAACAATGGCACAGAGGCAGACACCAGCTCGGGAACTAGGGCAGGCTCGTGGACAGGGTTAGGTACCAGGGAAGGGTCATGGTCAGGCAAGGGCACGGTGACAGGCAAGGGCACGGTGACAGGCACGGGCACGGTGACATGCACGGGCTCAGGAACTAGGGCAGTCACCGGGACTGAGTCAGGCACTGGCACGGGACTAGAGGGACAAGGCAAGGCTCAGGCTCGGGGACAAGGCAAGGCTCAGGCTCGGGGACAAGGCAAGGCTCAGGCTCGGGGACAAGGCAAGGCTCAAGCTTGGCCGATGGCGGTGTAGCGACCTCTGGTGGCCGGGAGGCTTGAGCGGGAAAAGCGGCCTCTTGTGGCCGTGAAGCGGGAACAGCGGCCTCTTGTGGCCGTGGAGCGGGAACAGCGGTCTCTTGTGGCCGTGGAGCGGGAACTGCGGCCTCTTGTGGCCGTGGAGCGGGAACTGCGGCCTCTTGTGGCCGAGGAGCAGGAACTGCGGCCTCTTGTGGCCGAGGAGCGGGAACTGCGGCCTCTTGTGGCCGAGAGGCTGGAGCGGGAACTGCGGCCTCTTGTGGCCGAGAGGCTGGAGCAGAAACAGCGGCCTCTTGTGGCCGAGAGGCTGGAGCGGAAACAGCGGCCTCTGCTGGTCGGGGCGTGGTGGAGACCTTTCCTACCCGACATATTGGGGTCTGAACCTGGGCTATCAGGGACCTGCCAGGACATCGAGGGGCCCCCATGGCTTCCAAAGGTCTTTAGATGAAGAGATCTGGTGAGCAGCTGTTTCAAAAGGAAGGTT
Source organism: Umbra pygmaea (assembly GCA_016801145.1). Taxonomy (NCBI): domain Eukaryota; kingdom Metazoa; phylum Chordata; class Actinopteri; order Esociformes; family Umbridae; genus Umbra; species Umbra pygmaea. The sequence goes on along the minus strand of JACXGM010009124.1, from coordinate 13,880 downwards.
TCAGCCTCCGTCTGGAGTGATCCAAAACCGGCCCTCCATGAAAAGAACTGGCTAACCAATTCTGGACGGTCACAGATGGCTTGGCCGCATTGGTTCATCCACTCCCGATAGTCCCCATCCACTTTTGGGTCTTTCTGTAACACGGTGAAGACGAAGTCCCTCTTGGAACTGAGGCTGGCAGCCATCTTGGAACTGGGGCTGGTATCCATCTTGGAACTGGGGCTGGTATCCATCTTGGAACTGGGGCTGGTATCCATCTTGGAACTGGGGCTAGTAGCCATCTTGGAACTGGGGCTAGTAGCCATCTTGGAACTGGGGCTAGTAGCCATCTTGGAACTGGGACTAGTAGCCTTCTTGGAACTGGGGCTGAAAACAGCACTCTTTGGACTGGGGCTGGTAGCCGCACTCTTTGAACTGGGGCTGGCAGCAGCACTCTTGGGAACCTGGGCGGCCATCTTGGGACTGGGGCTAGGAGCCACTGTCTTGGAACAGGGACTGGGTGCCCTCTTAGGAGCTTCAAAAGGGGCAGGTGTCTCAAAGACATGACGGGGAAGGATGTAGTCCCCATCCATAGCCTCCCTAACTAAAAAGTCCTCATAGGAGGCTTCATAGAGGTCCCAAGAAAAATCTTCCACGACCCAGCCATTGACAAACGGCTCCCTACCAGCCATGTTATGTGTTAGGCGAGGTATTCTGTAATGAATACTCCAAGGGTAAGAAAAGAACAATGTTTATTATAAACAGGTATATATTCCAAACAGAGCAGGGATCAGGCCAGAACATCAATCCAAGACCGTAGGCGAAGGCACAAAGGAGAATCCAAGGCAGAAGATTTAACCAAACAATGCAGGGGTCAGGCCAGAATAACAATATCAGAATGGAGGCGAAGGTACAGAGGTAAATCCAAGGCAGAAATATCAACAAACAATGCAAAGGTCAAAACCGGAATAACAATATAGAAATGGAATGCTCAGAATGGAGAAAATATATACTCACAATACCTCGCGAAGAGGCAATGGTGTGTGTGTGCTTTATATATGGACTGGGTGAGTGCAGGTGTACAGAATTAGTGTGATTGAGTCCGGGCTATGGGAATTGTAGTCCTGAGGAGGCAAGACCAGGGAAGCTGTAGTTCACAGAGAAGATGAACTGGGGAATGGGAATTGCAGTTCTGAGCAAACTGGGGAAGATGTAGTTCTCTGGGAAGAGGAACTGAGAAACGTTACACAGTTCGCATCAAATCAGCAGCTCTGGGAGGCTATTCTGACATAGAATAGCTTATTGGGTCTCATCCCGCCATTAGTCACTCTTACCTAATTTCAGGTAATTTGTAACATAATATTATACACTTCTATGTTGTAAATATTACAGACATCTAACATGTCAATTTACAGCATTTTAAACAGCTTTCATATTATAGATCATATCCTAAATCTCCATTGTTACCGCTACTCTCATAGAATTCAATGCATTCAAATTACCTTGGAACTATTCAGAGACCCTTGAACCACGTGACCATACCTGGAACCATTTAGAGACCCTTGAACCACGTGAGGGTAGCATTTCTCACCCTCCATTGATGTAACTCACAAGGGCTCTGGTTACCTTGAGAGTTACATCAATGGAGTTTAGTTCTGTTTCATGTCCTTATGGTTTCTCCCCTTTGTGTTTTGATTCAGTTTCCCGCTTTTTGTGTCACATCACCCTATCACATGTTTTAGTTAGCCTATCGGCACTGTTGATTACTCCTCACTTGCAAACCCTTCCCTCATTAGTCAGGTATTTAGTTCAGTCGGTTCTTTAGTCAATTGTGGTTCATTGTTTTCTTTAGTCAATTGTGGTTCATTATTTTGGGGCGCAGATGGCTCAGTGGGTAGGGAGTCAGACTTGTAGTCAGAAGGTTGCCAGTTCGATTCCCGACTGAGCCAAATGCCGTTGTGTCCTTGGGCAAGACACTTTACCCTAATTGCTCCCAGGTTGTTGCTGTAAATAAGAAATTGTTCTTAGTCAACTTACCTGGTTAAATAAAGGTTAAATTAAAAAAATTAAAAATTAAATTAAATTGTGTTAAGGTAGGTGTCAGGTCTTGTTTGTGGGTTATTGTAAACTTCTGATGTTTCTGTTTGCTTTGTAGTCCTGTTACTTACTCCTGTTCTTGTGTTGTTTTTTTTGTTTAGTGTTAAGCTTGTTCCATGTGAAATAGATTAGGTTCTTTAGAAAGACATAACTGCCTCCAAATGTCTCTTCATTGTGACAGAATGAACCACCAGTTGTTTTTTAGGGGGAGGTGTTAAACAAAATTAAAATGTTAAATTCAACATCATCCTTGTGCAATTTGTTATTAGTTTTAATGTACCAGGTGATTTGAATCCTGAATTGGGTGACATGGTATTACTCTTTCCTCAATGAATATACCACAGCTAACTACAATGTCCAGGCACTCAGCCTTCTGTTGTGTTTTGTTTCATTCTGCTAAACTGATCTTTGTGTGTGTTTCCATCTCCTGGCAGGAGTAGGTATTGTAATTTTGCAAATCACAAAGTATTCAAGTTAACCTCAAACCTTCAACAGCTGAAACATCCAATGACAAGTAATATATTTTATTCTGTGCATTTTAAAAAGGTGAACATCAAACAAAGGTGATTTAAGAAATAAAGTGCAAACTTACAATGTAAAAGATGAAAATCAAATGAACATGCATTGAAAAAACAACCAGTGACAAAAATGTCATTAACACTGAACTAGCTCTCAGATCAGGGAAGCAGAAGATACATTGCCTGCTGGTGCAACACCTGATCTTTCTTCTTTTTGTTGCTGTAAATGGCCTTAACCTTACTCCAAAATTCATCCATGATTTCTTCAGTACAGGTTTCAATCTTGGGTCATTGATTTAAGCCACAGCGTATGGTCAGTATCTCTGCTAGAAAACTGGGAAAGCACCTGGTTTATGCTGTGAAGAGTGCTGGCTGTCGCCTCACCAACCAGAATGTAGTCATTGCTTTCCTCAATGTACCTGCCCCTTCCCTTGTGGCTACTTGGTCTGGGGTCAGAAACAGATTCTGCTCACTGGTGCTCTGTACTGGACACAGGCTCTGCTCACTGGTGCTGAACAGTGTTGTTTCGGAGGCAGATCTCAGGGCTCAGACATAGATGAGTGTGTTCTACTTGGCAGGATATAGCTGTCCTCATCAATAGTAACCAAAAGAAGAGAAAAAAGCATTTACTAACAAGGCACTGGTTGCTGTTAAATCAACTGGATATTATAGACTGTGAGAAATGCATTGTTAACCATGTACATCTTTGGTGTCTGTATGAATTCTTCAACAACAATGGAGATGGTAGATACATTTACTGTTTCAATATCTGGGAGTCCATATTGGAGACAGAGACTCTGCGTCTAATATGGGGAGCCAGAAAATCCAGTCTCTGAAGAATGCAGATCTTTCTTTTCTGAGGGTGCTGCCTTTTTTGCCTTGGTGTACTGGGTCCTCAGTGTCTTCCACCTGGCCTGAAGCTCCCCACTAAATTATCAGTTACAGCATGAAGTGATTCTAGAAGGAAAGAAAAAGATTAGTAGCGAGTTACTTAGCATGGACGGCAGCCAGAACATTGTAAACAAATGTAATAACTTCCCTAAATATAGATCACATGACTGTTTAAAAAAAAGTATAATTTGAGGTAGGGAAGATGAAAACACGTCTCACTGTTTTTAACTATTCAGTACACTGTTACCATTGCTTGACACCCACGCACCAGTTTTTAGATACACATTACAGACTAGCTGGCCAAAGATCCTGATGAAATTTTATGAGTATTAAATAAAAAAATCAAGACCAAGAACATGATGGTCATGCTGACAGAGCTCCAGCGTTTCTCTGTGGAGAGAGGAGAACCTTCCAGAAGAACAACCATCTCAATCAGGCCTGTATGGTAGAGTGGCTAGACGGAGCCACTCCTCAATAAAAGACACATGAGAGACCACCTGGAATGTGCAAAAAGGCACCTGAAGGTCTCCCAGACCATAAGAAACTAAATTCTCTAATCTGATTAAACAAATATTGAACTCTATAGCCTGAATGGCAAGCATTATGTCTGGAGGAGACCAGGCAGTAGTCCTCACCTGGTCAATACCATCCCTACAGTGAAGCATGGTGGTGGCAGCATCATACTGTCGGCATGCTTTTCAACCACAGGAACTGGGATCGAGGGAACCCTGAATGCAGCAACACTGTAAAAAATGCTGTATATTTACAAGGGAATTCTACAGTAATATACTGTTTACTTACAGCACATTACTGTAAACAGAAAAGTGTTAAGGGTGTTTCAGCACCTCCCTCTGGAATGTTTGTAATTACAGTATTTAACAGTAAACTAGTACACCATGGACTAGTTGATTAGTAGACAAGTTGATTCAGGTGTGCTAGCTCAAATACATAGACTGGCTGGTGGTACTTGAGGAGAGGTTAACATGTGATCACAAATGTTTCCTTCACAGCAAATAACTGGTCTCATGTACAATTGTTTGAAAACAGATTCATTTTGCTCTCAGCTTGCTAGTTGTTAGTAAGATTACACTCTATAGATTTATAAACATGAAAGTTGGAAAAGCCAGGTTCAAGTTTGAAAAATTGTTTCAAAACAAAACTCCTGTAGGTTGTAAGATACTGGACTATTTGTTGATCTATTGAGTATTTGAAGAAATTGAAACAAGTGATCGGTGCAGAAAGCAAATTATCCAGTGTTATTTCACACATTGTAATATTAGCCAATGCATATTTCCTAAATTCTTATATTGACGGCAAACTGTTATCCTAATGAAATACTTAAAACATTTACGAATCAATCAATATATACTGATGATACTTCCCAGCAGTCTCTGCAGGTACATTTGTGCATTTGCCTTAATGTTTGTATGGTACATGTATGGTACATCAAATACTTAGTTTTTTCAATGCCATTGAAATTTAAGTGATTAGCATTAGAAGTAAATGTAATATGTTAATTTGACTTAATGCATCCATGATGAAAAAAACGTTCTAATTTAGATACATTTGGTAGGAAAATGTAGCTGTGAACGGATGTCTTTGATTCTTTTGATTGCAGAGATGAGTTGACAACTCCCATTTGGGAAGGTTCATACTCTGCCTTCATTCCAGCAAGTGAGAGTCCACTTTTCTAGTATACATTTGCTTGTAAGGCTGTTATGTCTAAGGATTTTGCTGCAAATCAGTAGCTGAAATGCAGCTTGCCTAGCTAAGAAATTGGGGTGAAAAACAAGGTGTATCTATACTAATGAATCCAGTGTGAGAGAGTATCATGACATCAAACTTAAAAACAGGACACCCATACAATGATTATTCTGTTGTTGAACACCTATTATTCACTATCAACTATTAACCATATCCAGGGCTGCTGACAGGAATCTGTGGGCCCAGGACAAACTCCACACTTTAGGCCCCCCGCTAAAAAAAATTACTGTGCAAAAACAAAATTTGGGCCCCCCCTCAGGACTGGGCCCGGGACAACATACCTGGTTGTCCCCCCCGTCAGCTGCCCTGACCATATCAAATGGAACAACACTGTCTTAACGGTTGGCCAAAGAACTGTCTGGAGGCCACAACCTGGGATGTTGAGTGCCAACCATGAGAGCAAAGCCCTTTCTGTTTGGTGTTAGCCTCCATGGACTGTGGGATGAGCTTGCTCACTTTTGGTCTTTTTAAAAGTTAGCCAAATTAGGAGTTTTTGCCAAATCGGGCTGATGCATGTTGTTATGTTAGATGTCTTTCAAACACAGACATTTCCTGTAAAAAACAAAAATTATATTAATTAATTACAGATTCATATATAAAGAGGTGTAACCTTTACAGAAAGTAACATAAATACACAGCACTTTATTGCCAACACAGCTGCCAGTAATTTACTCTATATTTCTAATAAATACAGTAGTGAGCTGTATTGATAGAATACAGTAATGAGCTGTAATCTTGTTCACAGCAACACTGCTGTAATTAAACAGCTCTTTACTGGCAACTCAGCTGTCAGTATATTACTGTAAGCTTGCAACACAATATTTTACAGTGAATGTACACAGACATCCTTGCTGAAAACTTGCTTCAGAGTGCTCTGGACCACAGACTGGGGCAAAAGTTCATCTTCCAACAAGACAACGACCCTAAGCACACAGCCAAGATAACAAGGGAGTGGCTACAGGACAACTCTGTGAATGTCCTTGAGTGGCCCAGCCAGAAACTAGTCTTGAACCCGATTGAACATCTCTGGAGAGATCTGAAAATAGCTGTGCACCGACACTCCCCATCCAACCTGATGGAGCTTGAGAGGTCCTGCAAAGATGAATGGAAACTGCCTAACATAGGTGTGCCAAGCTTGTAGTATCATACTCAAAAAGACTTGAGGCTGTAATTGTTGTTACAGTGCTACAAATAATTGTTTTGATGATAGAGAAATATGCTGTTGTACAGTAATTTAACCAAGTTAAATTATGTATTTGCATGTGCTCACCAAAGCCACCTGGTGGCCACTAATTGTGTTTCTTTTTTTAAACCAACCGAAATGTAATTAAATTTTTTTTTGTGTAACTCGGTACAGCCCCTCCCCTCGATGGACACTTTAGATGAGCGACATCCCAGATAGCAAATGGTGGCCCAGATGCAGAATGCCACACATACCTTATTTGGGGCTTCTTTAAATCAACCAATCAAATAAGGCTTTTTATGTTAATACATAGATTGAAGGTCATGCATCTCACTTTGAACCCTGTCAATTATAATCATATTTCCCAGCATTCTCTTTTGGAGGTTCTTTTTCAGAAGAATTTGTTTCCTCTTTATTGCATGTTTATTGATTGACAAAAAATATATATCAAATTCTACCGGTTTTGTGACATTTGTTGTATAAACAAATTACTTAGACTAATTGCGCCCATTACCCAAATTAGTCCTTCTAACTCATATGGTTTACTAGTTTCAAAAAGGCTACTTTCCATTCCTTGCCATCATTACGTGTGCTTTGCAATGCAGAGACTCCTGGTAATTGACATTGTGCATCATACATATGACTTATACTGTATATAATATCTGCTGCAAGATATTTGGGTTTTCCAGAGCAAAGTACAGAGCTTGAGTACAACAGGATCACTGACAAAATTGTTTTATTGGCCCTTTCAACCATGAAAAAAAATTGAATTTAATAGTAAGCAAACAAAAAGGAGGTAATTGAAGGATGATTCTCATGAAATGGGTCATTTATGAAAGCTTAGCATTACATTTTCATCAATTTTCCTCTCATCTTGCATTAACCATTTTATTTGACTGAAAACATCAAAGCCACTGACATTCTGATTTGAAACCCTCTAGTTCAGCACTACGCTCAACCATCCATATATTTGAGGTTTGTATTCCAGCCAGAGTGGAAAAGGAAACACCATTCAGGTTACATTTCCTGAACTCAGCATTCACAGAATAACTGTGTGAGATGACAGTTTCTGCACCACCAACTGCTTAAGGTCTGTAGTTGGACCAATGTGAATTCACTATCAAAGAGTTTCATGGGTGATGAATAAGCTTCACATACAAAGCATTGCACTCTGGGAAAGTAGAATAGGCGACTAACTACAAATTCCTCTTTCAATGTTGTTTAGGGATTGGCTGTTTATTGGAGGCCCATATAAGTTAAGCGTGGCAACCTGCATCTGGCCTACTTCTGGGCTGGGGACCAATACGTGTACTGTGCCAGCAAAGACATTTGCTATCTGGGATCTGTAGCTAGTCAGTAGCTAGTTAGCCAGCATAGCTTAACCAACGCAAGAGCTATGGTTATGTTTGTACTACAAAGTTACTGTATAGCTAGCTAAACGTAGCTGAAGTATATACGGTACAGTTATCATTTTAAACTTGCCTTTTTTCAGAGAATATAAACAGGGATAAAAACAAAGTTGTGCTGAGGCAGGCTGCCATACAGGAAGACCAAGCGAGGGGAGAGGTTAGTGCTTTGGTTGTGGCAAATGTATTTTGTTGATAATACAGTACATGGATTGGCTTCATATAATTGTCCTTTCAATACAGGCTGTTAGTACGAAAGGTTTTGACCACAAAATATAAAATCTGGCACTCGCTCCAGCCAAACATTGGTGAAACATATCTTATTGTACTACAACTGTCTGGGAGAACCTCCTAGCACCTCCAGAATGCTGTATCATGGTACACAGTAAAAACGGCCGTGTTAAATCAACACCCTAAGTGTTAAATTAACACTCTTCAGTGTGTATATAGGTCCATTTGGACTCTAGAAAAGTCATACTTTGACCTACAGTGAAGTGCCTTATGGTTCTGGACTCAGCAGACCCATGTCTACAACATGGAGAAATGAAATCCAACATCCTGGGTCATTTAATTTTATGTTTTATTAAATATTTATCCCCAAATTTTCTTTTGTTTTTTATATGTAAAAGCATGTAAACTATAATGAATAAGGCTTGTTATTGCTTATTGTCAAGCCCCTAGGGCTCCTGGACCAGTGTGCAAAGTTTGGAGGCCATGCAAACAAGTCAACATCAAAATGTTGCATCCATTTCTTACTATATTACGTTTTTTTAAATCGCATTCATTTTTCACTTTTTGAAAGTGTTGGTGTTATGCAGGATGATGTCCTACATCATTACATAGTTGTTATTTTGTCATTTTCACTTCCTACTTAGTGTCTGTAATTTGTTTTGTAAAATAGGCGATCGCCTAAAAAACATGACCGAATTTGAGGCACCATAACTGTGGCTGTGTTTAATGAGCCAACCCTCATTCTTTTTGTCTGAGTTGCTAGCATGCGGGGTTCGTGAGATATAGAGCTTTTGACGCTCTAGAGCACAGGTGTCAAACTGGTTCCACGGAGGGCCGAGTGTATGCTGGTTTTTGGTCTTTCCTTTCAATTAGAGCCCAATTAAGACGTAGACTGCCAGGTGAGGCAAGATCCTAACCAATTAGTGACATTCAATCATTCAGGTACAAGGTAAAAGCGAAAACCTGCAGACACTAGGCCCTTTGTGGATCTGGTTTGACACCCATGCTCTAGAGCATCAGCTGATCTTATAGGGTTAATTTGAGAAACATATACCCATGTAGTTTCTATAACTTGGCAGTATGTGATAAAATGGTTAACTATTGACGAGGCAGATACAAAAGATTTTTGTGTGCAGTCTAAACTTTATTATTGGATGGGTGAAGCCTTTATAGGGTACAAAGGTTTTCAATAGGCTATGATAAGCACATATATGGTGTGTAATAAAAGGTTAAATTATTGACTTAATGTTTCAGAAAACATCAGTGTAGATACTGAACTGCATTCACTCTGAGTATCTGTACTTTAAGCTGCTCCAACACGATAACTAAAGACCTACAACAGGATATTTTAGGATTGAACTTCAACCCTGTTAGCTGATGCAGAATCTGAAGAAATTGTTCAATTACTTCATGCAAAGTCATATTGATTATATAATGTTTGGTCATCAACAATGTATTTTGTCCTGTAGTCAAATTAATTGTCAATGTTAAACATTAAAATGAAACCTTTTAGGTAACAGTATTTAGTGGTCTGGAAAAAAACATTACATGACACTGAAGATAGGTTTCAACACATTTATTACAAAAATCTCTTTTAGAAAGGTTGGTAGCCGACATCAGAGATTCTGTGCGCTGTGTTGAGAAGTTTCTTCTTCTTTCACTCCTTGGACTCGACCACCGCCCCGGCTGTGGAGCTGACCACCTTTCCGTTCACAACTTCTTCCACATAGGTCACCACCTTGCGTGTTGTCGTGGGTGTGGACGACAAAGTGGATGAGTTTGACACGCTGAAATGCAAAAAAACAGAAACAACATGGTTAGCTTCTATCAATTCAAGGAAAGTTTTTGTACTCTTTAACTCTATTTTAAAAACAGGAAAATCGAGCCTCAAAGCTTACCTGCTAGCCTCCCCATCCAGGAGCCTCTTGTACTCAGCGATCTCCTTCTCCAGTCTGGTCTTGATGTCCAGAAGCATCTGGTATTCACTATCCTGGTGCTTCAGGTCGGCTCTGAGGTGTTGCAACTGCTCCTCCAAGCTGGTCACCTGCTTCTGGTAACCTGACAGCTGCATGCAGTAACGGTTCTGTGTTTCCGCAAGGGTGTTTTCCAATGATGATTTCTATTGGAGAGACAAAAACAGAATATGAGGAAATCAGTTCAGAACATAAACCTGATGGGTGACAGAAATTAAAATAATACACTGATTTCTGTCTTACCATGCTTAGTTGTGATTGCAGTTCGATTTCAAGAACTTGCCGCGTACGCTTCACTTCTGAAATTTCCGATTTTGATGTTTGGATAACTTCTGTAGTAACTGAAACCTCTCTGTTCAGTTCCTCAGTCTGTGGATAACAACATAATGTTATTTTTCAAATCATTTAATTCATTTAATATATTATGATATGATTACCCTATTCAATTATTTTACTAGTGAGAAACTACCTTGTCACGGAACCAGCTCTCCAGATCTCTGTTGTTCTTAGCAGCGACTGCCTCGTAGTGTTTACGAATCTCAGCCATGACTTTGCTGAGATCTTCCTGCGGTGCTGCGTCCACCTCCACGTTCACCTGGCCGCTCATCTGAGAATGGATGGCCAACAGCTCCTGGAAGAAAAAATATTACTTTGGTTTAACAAGTGTATGACTATCACATACTATATATTATAGAATTATTTTTGGATGACTGAATCTGTTTTTATTACACATGCTCACCTCCTCATGGTTCTTCTTGAGGAAGATCAACTCCTCTCTCAGCCCCTCGATCTGCATCTCCAGGTCGGATCTGGACATGGTCAGCTCATCCAGCACCCGCCTCAGGCCAGATGTGTCTGCCTCCACAGACTGCCTCATACTCAGCTCAGACTCATACCTGTGTAAATAATTACATCTTTATTTAACATCACTGCATCTGGTTATTGGACTAAACATACTCTATACTTTGGGTGAATCCCATTTCTCTGTCTTACCCCTTCCCCTACCCCTTCATCTTAACCCTAGCCCTTGTCCCTCGAATCCGAGTGGTAAGGGATAGGGATGAAAACATACCCATATGAAATGAGACACCACTTGGTTAAATTTACGTTATCATACATCGTCGCTAGCTGGCTGCTACATCACCATAGGCGACAAGTGTTGATTACAAACTTTCAAGATATCAAACGAAATCCGCTGCTAATGGAGATTAGTTAAAACTTTAGACATGCATGGTGTCCATTCAAGGCTAGTCAGAGAAATGCATGAGTGTTGTGCAAATCAGCAATGTAACATTTGCATAGCAAACTAGCGATTTTTAAAAACGTTTCAATTAAGAACATGGTTGCAAATATATCTACTGGACTGTGTTGAGCACAAAACAAGTCTGTCATAATTTTGACGTCAATTATTTAAGCCGAAATAACATTTATTAGACTCTCGTGATGATCTGGCTGCATTTGTTGCCGCTTGCCCGTGTATTTTGGGTACCCCTTGTTTTCAAGTAAGCTCTCAAAAATGCTTGATTTTAAGGGGTATCTACCCCTTCCCCTTAGCCCTACCCCTAGATCAAAATGAGAATTGGGATAGCCCTTACTCTCACATGAATGCGCAAAACTAAGTGGAAGGGGTAAGCGGAAGGGGTAAGGGTTAGGGGTTAGGGGTAAGACAGAATTGGGATTCAGCCTTTATCTACCCTACAAACTGTAGGTTTATGCACCTATATACTGTCATGAGTCACTCACTTACTTGACCCTGAAGTCTTCTGCTGCCAGCTTGGCGTTGTCAATGCTGAGGTAGATTCCACCATTTATGCGGGTGGCATCCTGGATCTGAAAGAGAAAGACAAAGTTTATGAATTTGATCTGGACTGAAGCGATGAATGGATCTACAGTTTAAACTCATGATTTCCTTTTGAGGCTGTTTTGTGTGTGCTTGTGTCTGACAGTGGTCCCATACAGGGAGTCTTACAGTACAGCAGGAAATCAGTTGAAAATATATCACATTTATAAGCATTTATAACATATTTACAACAACTTTCTAACAGTTTCCTTGATATTATCATTATTATTGGATATTATCTGTAAATATATGCTACGGCCTCCCTTAATGTTATTTTGGTTCAGGAGAGAGTGTTGTTGTGAGAAGACTTGTGATCTTACTGGTTGAAAACTTTTATTGTAGTTGTGATCCAGTTCACATACCTTTCCCTGAAGTTCGTGGATGGTTTGGTAGAAGTTGTCGAAGTTACCACCAGTGGGGGAGGTCTTGGCCTCAAGGAACTTACGGATCTTCAGCTCCAGATCAGCGTTGGCATTCTCCAGGGCGCGGACCTTAGCCAGGTATGTGGCCAGACGGTCGTTCAGGTTCTGCATGGTGGCTTTCTCGTTGGCAGACACCTGCAGGTCCAAGCCATCAGCCAGGTTGAAACCACCGCCAGAACCGGCACCCCCAAAACCAGCTCCACCAGCGCTGTACGACCTGGAGACACTGGCTCTGGAGATTTGCACACCGGAACCCCCCGCACCGCCGGACATGCTGCCAGCACTCATGCGGCCACCTCCAGAGGTGGAGGAGCGAGAGAAACCTCCTGAGGACCTGAAGATGCTGTTGGAGTACATCGTAGTGCTGAGGTCTGCTGTCTTACTGCGCTGGCTGGAGAGGAGTTTGTGAAGAGTACAGGACAACGGCTGTTGGATTTATACAACCACATGTTTATGGAGGCTTGTGGGGGTGGAGAGTGGCGGTAATGACTGGTGTGAGCAGTTTCCACCTCCCGTTATCCTGCATTCACAGAAAGATAACGCACAAACACATTGTTGAACAAGTCTATCAAAAGTTTGTGGGGGGGGAACACGAGAGTTAGTACAGAAATTTCACTTTTTATCTTGACTTCCACTTATGCTTGTTTTAATAACTCATTAAATGTTTTTAAACATTTCAGAATAAATAATTGTATGTACTGTCAGAATGCTAATCCATTCAAAGTTTATCTCACACAACGCAGATTAGGGAATAGTATCAATGGATTTAGTGGTTTACTTCACCCAGGGAGTTTGTTCTTTGGTTACAGAGTAACTTTTCTTTGATACCACAGGACCCAATCTGATATTTGTCAGTAGAACACTAACGGCAATAAGTGTGTGTGAACTGGCTAAAGAAAGATCACTGAGACAAGACCATCTTTATGCCAACCATTAACAACTACTTACAACTCAGCCTTTTATGAAGGAATGCGGTGGCCTGGTCTCAAACCTCCCTGTAGTAACTCTGCCTGCCTTACACACACCTGAGCTAAAATAGAAACCACATATTTGTTCAGCAACAAATTTATTGGAAGCATTGCAAACCCCTTAAACGTACAAAATGTAGTTTTTGGCCGCCAGGGGGCTCTCAATCAAAACAATAGCAAAATATGTACATTGATGACATCAGGAAGTAGCGTGGGATCATGGGTTTTGTTATCATCGTCAATGACAACCTTCCAATCTATTGTCTCCGGCAGAAAGAAATGTTCACTGACAAAGTAATTTATTGTTAAAAATATTATAACTTTAGTCACGTTATGTTTGGCGGTTTCCTGGAGCTTGGTGGAAACATTGAGGATAATGTAAGCACACAACTAAGAAATATATATAATATACCCACATAGCAAAATTGGTCTGGCCCAGTGCTGGGCCACACATACCACTTACACTTGGCCCACATATCGCAATGAATTACGGTCCTCTAGTGGGCCACCTCTGGTAGCCACATGTGGACCTCATGTGGGCCACATGTGGGCCATATATATTTGACCAGAGCTGGCCCAATTCCGGCCCTATGTTGGACCAGACCTGT